>CAUYRH010042876.1:0-42918 GCA_963574655.1 Perodicticus potto | reverse complement strand
CTTTCTTAGACCCTCTTTATCAAATCAAAAACCATATGAACTTACATCTGCAAAAAGCACACCAATGAGCTACAAGTAAGATTTTGATAAAAAAGGCAAAGTTTATCCAAATATTTAAAAAATCATGCATCATGGCATTTTCTTAGTTACTGTATGATGATGCATGATTTTTTAAATATTTGGATAAACTTTGCCTTTTTTTATCAAAATCTTACTTGTAGCTCATTGGTGTGCTTTTTGCAGATGTAAGTTCATATGGTTTTTGATTTGATAAAGAGGGTCTAAGAAAGATAAGACCGACTGGTGAGGGAACTGGGACCTTGTGTGTTCTGAACAACCCCCTGTTGCTGTGACACCCATCCCTCCCACTCTGATTCTGACATGTGACGGGATTAAGGAAGGAACAAAACTCAACCGTCTATTTAGTTCAGGCAGTTGGTCTAAAATTATTCATAGAACACACTGGGCACCAGGTACTTTTCTGAGCATTGCAGAAGTAAGAGTAAACCGAATACTATCAAATTCTTTTGGGGGCTTGGTTAGTTGCTTTTTCAGATTGTAATCTTTCCATGATTATCAGTTACTAGTCTTTGTACATCCTTCAGCTGATCTGCTATACTACTCTCTTCACTAGTGTATGTTTGCCAAACAGACTTCTTTTTAATATACTGCAAATTTAGTTAAGAAATTTCTCACAGAAGACCACAGTTTGGGAATAGGAAAGCATTGGTACCATCTTTCAAGCGTACTGTAAGTCATGGGCTCTGCCTTGCCCCGGGAACTGGAGGGTCTGCACTGCCAGGTGGCAAGGCCCTGCCCTGCACCTTTACCCCGTCTCTCTGACCCTCCTGTGTCTCCTGTCCCCGACATCCTGCCTGCCTGCTCTGCACTCCCATCCTCACCCGTCTTTCACCGCCTGCGTAATATGCTTCTCTGGGTGCCTTCTCTTATCTTCCCCACCACAGTCAGTACTTTTCTTTTAAATTTATAATGATATTTTGCTTTTTCATTTTGGTATTCAGTTTATTTTTGTGAATGATTTTTCTCATTTAGTTGCCTGCAATTTCCTTGAAAACCAAATCTGACTCCTTTTCCTTTGATTTCGCTGTTCTATCTAGAACAGTGTTTTGGGATAGCGGGCCTTCAGGGATTCCTACATTCCCTAACTTCTTGCCACCACAGGCAAGATAAACCCCACGTTAAGCTCCAGTTCTGTCCTGGAGACCCTCACAGTGGACTTTCTGGGGGGGGGGGGTCCCAGTGAGGTCCAGGATACCTTGTGTGATGAAGGGCACTTCACTGACTTATGTGAAGGCAAATATGTTAGAATATTTGAGACTCACAATTTGTATAGTTTCCGGAAACACCCCTTTGATGAGTATATCTTAATCTTTATAAAGACAGTTTACATAGGTAATATTTTCAGTTCTTTTCAAAGTACCATTGCAGGAACTTAATTGTTTTCATAAAGCAAATTGTAAAGCACATGAGGTTTTCTGAAAGTCAAGTGGTGGTTTTAGTTCTTTGTTATCTGGCTTTTGTCATTTCACGACAGGCACTAAACTTTGGTTTAACATTTTTATTACATACGAATAATAGAGTACATATATTGAGGTTTCATAGATGTAATTTCGTTAAATGTACATCATGGTAGATTTAAAAATGAGGGATTTATTTTGTCATTCATAAAGTTGTAATACAGTCTGGAGAAACTATTTGTTAAAAGATAGCATCTACTTAACCTCCTTATTTATTTCTTGTAGGAGAAGGTTAAATCCACAATAAATACATGAAGAAATAAGCAGATAGGGGAATTTATCTTAGAAATAAGATCCCTGTCATGGTTTTGAAATGTTAAATGCATGAAGACCCGTCAAAGAGATATACAGACATGATATTTTTTTATAGTACATTTCGAAGTATTTAGTTATATTTATCATTCTCCAGTACCAGCAAGCAATGATCAAATGACATAGTAATTTCAAAGTCAGGGTGTATTAATGGATGTAAATATAGTGTCTCTTTACGTGTATTATATAAATAAATAAATTACTAATTTTAATATTCTTGAAACACTTAAGATACATGGAATTTCCTAAATATTTAATGTTTTTATTTCTATTTAAAAATCTAACTTTATAAAAGCAACTATATAGAATAAAAGAAGAAGGATTTTTATAAAGGCAGTTTTATAATTCAGTTCATAGCAATTCAGGAAACTAAATTATTAATTTGTTACAGTAATTCACGTTTCATTCAAAATAGGGAAGTTAATTATTTAGACCTTGGGAGTTTTTGTTAGCCCTTATGGCGTTAAGGAAATTTGTGAAATCATGGCTGAAACCTCTGTGTGCAAGAACATACTCTTCATCTCCTTTTTATATGTAAGTTAGAACTCAGCTGTTAGAATCCCACATTTTTAATTGTAGTGACTTCTCGAAAGTGGAGCCCAGTGGACGTGCTCAGCCCAAGTCCACAGTCTCACAGCGCTTATCAATTTAGTGAAGCATTTTAATTTTGATTATTGGGTTTCAATTTGCTTTTATTTGACTGTTCATTGTTCTGAATTATTTAGCTTGACAATTTTTTATTAGTCACAGGGATTGCTTTAAACTCAATTGTATTAATAAAAGGTAAATTTTGGTGATAATTCCAGGAATGCGGGTGGAGAGCAGCAGGAGAGCCGCAGTGCTGAAGGCCTTGTCATGAAAGGCATCACAAAGTCCCAAACTGTGAACTATAAAACTGAAAGATTTTCTTGTATATTTTGTTGTTCATAGAGGAAATATTGAGGTTTATTTTTCACAAATAAATAGATTTTCTTCTTAAGTCTATAGTTATGATCTGTTTCTGTTCTTATCAAAGGAAATGTTTCTGAACTGATTTGGTTCCCCAGAAAGAGCCCTGGCTTAGGAGGCATGTTTGGGCCTTTCCTTTTCCTCCAGGAGCACATGGGCGCTCAGAGTGCGCTGCTCCCGCCCCGCAGGCAGCAGGGCCTGTCGGAGTGGTCCAGTATGGATAGCATTTCATTTAGCCTCTGCTCTGACAGCCCATGCCCTGGATAAGTGGTGTAGGCCTGTACAGGTGAAATCTATTCTCACTTTTGCCTCAGGGGTGACTGGACTGTAACAGAATTTTTCAAACCCGTTGGGCCCAACCGCAAAGCAGAGAATAAATGGCTGAAGTGCCAGGTCGCGACAGAAAAATCAATGCCTGGTTATACAGACATGACAGACCAGGCCTGCAGTTCTGCTCCTGGGGTCTGTGTGCGCCACACTGCAGGGCTGCGGCTCTCTGGCTGGGGCCTGTGGTACTGGTGTGCAGGCCACGCTTACATTGTTTTCTTTCTCCTTCATGCAGGAAATTTACATGCCACTTATGCGATAGAAGTTTCACAGAGAAGTGGGCCCTGAACAACCACATGAAACTCCACACGGGAGAAAAGCCATTTAAATGCACCTGGCCTACCTGCCACTACTCATTCCTCACAGCCTCTGCCATGAAGGACCACTACCGGACGCACACAGGTGCACCGCCTTTCCGCTGGGGGCCCGGTTGGTGGGGGGGGCTTAAGTATCTCAGTGGTAGTCGATGGCAGCAGTGGTTTGTTGGAAGGCTGTGGTAATTATATATTAAAAGGTGTGGTCTCATTTTTGTTACCTTTCAGGGATAATAAGGGTACTCTTAAAGTGACATTATATCTTTGTGCATGTGTGCAAATGTGTTTAAAGGAAATAAATTCCTATTTAGAAGCTCATTTATGTTTGTTTATATATTTGTGTGTGTTTAAACACGTCTTTTTAGATAAGATGTTTATGGAAGATTATTTGGAGAGATTAACTTCTAGAGGAGAATTGGTCTTAACATTTTGTTAGGTAGGCTATAAACTGAATTACATAATACTTTTGAACATTATTAAATCTTGGTTTTGTGTACTACTTAAGAAAATTTAGACAAAAAAAATTCAACTTCACATGCATTTTTCATTAAAACATTTAACTGTATAGAGTTCAAAGTAATTGACAGTAAAATAGCCCTGAGAATACTTCTGTGACAGGCATGGTACTGAGAAATCTCGGTTTGGGCCTTCAGAGATGTGTGTTCATTAATACCCTGTGGTTATATTCTGTGTTTATGACTTGTTTTCATTGTCTTAGGGGGCCCCAAATTCCTTGCAAGCTCTTACTTGAGTGCTGTCCTTATATCATTGTATAGATGTGGGCTAGTTGTTTTTTTTTTTTTAATCTTTCTTCTTTATACTTCTCCAAATCTCCAAATGTATGTTTCAGGGAAAAGAATAATAAATTTTAATCAGCATTTCCAAATGTTCTTCTGATTGCCAAGAATTCTATATTATTGTTAGAAATTACAGGTTAAAAGTTCTTCTGAAGCAGTTTGTGGGAAGCCCAGGCCTCCTTAGCTTCCTTGACAAGGGTGTTGACGATTTAAGGTCTCCAGCCTGCCCTGAGAGATCACTTATATCGAACAGCAGATGAAAAGCCAGTGCAGATGTAATTTATCGTTGGCGTTTCCTTCTAAAGAATAATTGTGGAGACTTGGCTGGATCAATAATATGGATTTTTGTTGTTAGGTCTTGTAGTCTGCACCATAATGAGAGATGGGGACAGGGGCTGTTTTCTAATAGAAAATAAAGGATTAGTTTCCGTGTCTTTCTATATTTGAATGCAAAATGGCACACTTGAAACTAATTCAAGTTGTTACAAAAAGAAGTCCCCCATTATAGCTCTGTTATCATATAAATATGGCATATTAAATTAACCCCCTCTATATTGAATGAAATATTACATTGAGCTTTTTCTCAAGAAATTTTTTTCAAAAAATACTGTTTGCCCACTGATCAACTGAGCCCCTCCCCCCCCCAAAAAAGGCATGTGAAAATTGAATTTAGAATGAAAAACAAATCAAGCTGCCACCAAGGTAAATATGACATGCAATACATTGGAGACCAACATCCTAAATAAAATGCCGCACATGAAAAAAATCAAGGTCACTAATGTATCTAGAATCAAAACACATGGAAAATTAATAACTTTGTCTTTGTGTCTCTAAATATCTTAAAATAGGAAGGGAATTTCTAGCCCATGTATGTGTGTGTATATATGCTTCTCTGCATATAAAGAATAGAAATCTCAGTATTTTTCTATGCTTGTTAACATTTTATTTTTACTTATTCATTTATTTTTTGAGACAGAGTCTCAAACTGTTGCCCTGGGTAGAGTGGTGTCACAGCTCACAGTAACCTCCAGCTCTTGGGCTTAAACGATTCTCTTGCCTCAGCCTCCCAAATAGCTAGGACTACAGGCACCCACCACAACACCTAGCTATGTCTTTGTTTGTTTGGGTTTTTTTGGTTGCAATGGTCATTGTTGTTTTACCTGGCCCAGGCTCAGGCGAACCCGCCAGCTTCCGTGTATATGGCTAGCACCCTACCCACTGAGTAAATATGGGTGCCACCTACTATGCTTGTTAATACTTTAATTTATATGAAAGATGGATATCACAGAGCAGTTATAAATGATGAAAAAGAAGAATACTTTTCTTAATCTCAAAAGTCATTAAAACGCTCCATCTTCCTTAAAAATGTAGCTAGCTGGGTGGTAGGGCCACAGTGTTCTACACGCCACCAGATGCAGAATGGGTGCTGAGAGACACCGTCCCACCCACTGGAGGCCACACCCGTAAAACTGGGAGGCGGAACACACTAGACAAGACAGTTGTGCCTCAACACAGAATAATAAGTTAATATTAGTGAGCAAATTATCTTTTGTGGCTAAAAAGTCTACTTTCATTGTTATTTAATTAATAATACTTGTTAGAAAGTTTTATATTTCAAATTGATTAAATGAGTGATTGTAATTAAACTTTATTCTTCAGAGTCAATCAACTCTCTTCTTTCTATATTGAAACCAAAGAAACCTAGATGATACCAAGAAATAAGTTTAACTCAAAAACAAGAAAATAGAAATAGTGAAAATATTTAAATTCGGCTTTATCTTTGTAAAATAAAATTGAACATTTTAACACATCCTTTGGAAATGAGATTAAGCATGATTTGGTTAAAACTATATATGTATTCATTCAAATTAGAAAAACCAGTAATACTCTTAAGTAAAGGAAGATTTTTGATCATTAAAGTTATTCTACCCTCTTAAATTTGATTCATTATAACCTTTAGAAAGCAGTTTTTCCAACATCACAAGCTAAATTTCTATTAGAGTATATCAAAACATTTTGGAAGAAAGCAGACTGACTCTGGAAAACCCTTGAAAGACTTGTTGAATTGAATGTCTAAATAAGCTAAGTAGATAAAGATAGATATAAATGATTGATTTTATTTCTGGAAAAATATTTTATAATTTCATGGAGTCTCTCTGAGGTTAGCATTTTTATTCTATTTTGCCCTTCTTTGTGAGTCTTATGGGATGAACTGCCTGGCTGGCCAGCTCTTACTGCCTAAATATGCTGCAGTAGAAAGATATATTGCATTTATAAACTGTAGGGCAAATGTTAGCGTGTGTGAAAATGCTAAAAAAAGAACGAGCATTTGCACACTTTTAACAAATACTAAGTCTACCAAATCTGTCTGTAAGTATTGCAGAGATTTCCAGTCCAGAGGTATCATTAAAGATAAATAATATGAGTTGTTTAGCAATTCCTTTAGCAATCCCCAGACTTCCTTTTTTATGCCATGAAAGTTTGAGAAACATAAACAGCTATTGGTACTGAGCAATGTCGATTTTATTGTTACTTGGGGTCTTCTGTATGATCAAGGAAACCATTTGATTCATTTTATTAAGAAGGAAGTTATTAAAGAAGACTCTGATATAATCAGGTAAAGCTAATTTGATATCCTTAAGATGTTAGAAAATTCAGAATGTTTTATTTAAGCAGAATAATATATACTCTATATTAACTGTTCCTAGCAGTCTTTACTCAGCTCAGAAAGGCCAGATGTATGCGAATTGTAAAAAATCAGGATATGCATAAAAACTGTTCAAGTGCATAAAGCAGCCCCATCTGGAAGACATCTACCAGAAATGAAGTTGTACAAAACCATTCCATTGATAATAAAGCTAATTTTTATGGGTCTGACAAGTATGTAATTATGTTCAGTGGTGCTTTTCAGATTTTATCACAGTCAATAAACCGCAGTGGTAATTTCATTCCCATTTGACATATTTACATGGAAACATTTGATTGGAGGAATTAGTAACCCTGAAAGCCTTGATAGATATGTTTTAATGATCTGTGACCTCTGCAGTCCCTCATCTGTTTATTGTTGCAACAGGCGAGAAGTCATTTCTGTGTGACCTCTGCGGCTTCGCCGGCGGGACCCGGCACGCCCTCACCAAGCACCGCCGGCAGCACACAGGTCAGTACTGAGCCTTCCCAGTCCTTCTCTGCAGAGACAGAAGCAGGGCGTCCGACACCCCAGCCATGATTCTTGACATCATTGATTGAATTTGTATAACCTCTGTATACTTGAGGGTCTACAGAAAATTCTGGTTGAATAATGTAAAGTTTTAAACTGTCTACAAGGAAACTCACCTTGAATAGTTGAAAAACAACATTTTTGCTTCCAAATCCCAGATGTAGGAGGCTGTTTTCTCTGTAGTCAAGTCTCTGCCTTGGGCCTGTGGATGGGAACTGGGGAGTCTGGTCTCCCTCTCGGTCCTCCTGTCTATGCACCTGTTACCTCCTCACCCACCTCCCTCCTCAGCTCACTATGTGCGTATCTGTTGCTCTTCCTTCCCCCTCCCCTCCCTCCTGCCCATCAGCCCTTCTGAGATTACATAGGATTACATAATTATAGACAATGAAGAGGATTTTTTTCCCTCCATCATATGTATTCTTGGTGATTGATCAAGGTACAATAAATCACATGATTAGGAACATCTAGGGATGAAAAGTGTTAAAAATTTATCAAATTTTATAACCTACTTAATCTAATTGCTTTTTTAAGTAATTATTTTCATAATTCTCATTTATGTATGCCTGGGACCGCACTGCTTTATGGTAGTTGTTTCCTGCAGTTATTAATAGAAGCACTTTTTATTGTCAAATGTGTCCTAGTCAGAGATAGGTCATATGCTAAGAAAACTGGTAACTAAATGTTACACTTTTTTTTGCGTCCTAGGACAATGTTTGAGTCTGGCAGTCATACTCAAAATAGTATGAAACTAAGGTACATAAAATATATTATCTGTGTTACATTAGGGGTCTTGATATGTGATATTTAACAAGTTATCTACATGTGACATCATTACTCAATGTGGTATTTGCAAGATCAATGAAAGTTAATGCTAGCCATTCTTTTTAGATCTTGAGTGTATATGAATGAAATTTTCATAAGGGATAAGAGTTATTAATAAGTCAAAAGGGAAACTTCCAATGTTTAGCATAATGTTGGAAATATAAACTTAACATTGAAAGCTTAAAATTCCATTTTAAGTTTATAGAAGCCACCTGTGCACACACTATTTTAATCTACTGACTTAAGGATTCACTGTAACAGATCACAGGAGGGCCCAGTTGACGGCAGTTGTTCTGACCACTCTTGTGGAGAATTGGAAATATTATGGTAATGGTGTACTTACGAGGACTTTTTTATGTTTTCAGCTTACTGGTGCTTGGGTTGTTACTATTTAATTGTCACTATAGCTCACTTTGTCCCAGCTGGTGAGGCCCAGGAGAGTGACAAACTCCCCTTCTGTGTCACCTCTGCCAGTGGGTTGTCCCCTCTCCCCACACAGTGGGGCAGCCATGCTGTGAAAGTAGGCGTTCCAGGTGGTAGATCGATCAGGACGCCTGCATTGAGCTGGCACAACTTTATATTTTATGTCAGGTCCAGAGGCTCCTTATTACTTTGCTATTAACTTTATACTATATAGGACAATGTCTCACAGACAGAGGTATCTATCTTTTTGGCATTTATCTGCTTCTGTGGCACAAATCAAACATGATTCTTTAATACCAAAGTCAGTTCTTAAGACTGTTTGCTTCAACCAAACAGCTTAGTACAACTCAGTCTGGGCACTTAGCTTTTATGCTGGATTTAAAATGTTTAAGTGACACACAACTGTTTCCCCCAAGGCCAGACTTGTATGGTGAGTTTGAAATCTATATTTCTCTGCTGTATTCCACTTTCACGTAGTTTACCTTTTTAGCACAGAGTACCCACACAAATTACAATCAACCTGGAAAGGGATGGGTATCAAAAGTGTTCCAAATGGTGTAAATAATTGCCCACTGCAATACAGACTGTCTAGGGGGCTGACACAAAATATCTTTCATTCTAAGATTTACTTTTATCACCTGTCAGAGACCCTTGATTCAAGGGCACAGGAGCAAATCCTCGCATGTAGTTAAAGAGTCTTGGCTGGCTTAATAACCACCGGCCCGCCCCAAGGAATGCGAAGTGGTTCCATGAGACGTGGTCAGCCCGTCTGACAGATGGTTGACACCCAAAAGGACACTGTGATGTTGACAGCCATTCTGTGTTCCCTGTCTGTCCTTCTTTTACTCTTCTATCAGTGAAGTACAATATTCCTCAATGGTTATTGTGGCCAAGACTATTACTTGTAAAGGAAGCATGAAAAGCCACACAATTTAAACTAACATGTCCTGTGATATCATGTAAGAGAATGATAGAAGGAAAAGAAATTTCACTTTTACTCCGATTTTTTGAATAGGTTACGCATAGGTAGCTCTGTTCACTTATACATTACGTTGTTTAGGAGTAATAAATATCTTTCTCGTAGATTCAGTCATCCTCTGGCTTTGGGAAGCCAGATTCAGAAGCACTAGTCCTAATATTCTCCAGACCTGTGTCCTCAACCCAGGTCTGCGTATTCCTCGTCATGCAGCACTTGTCTCACTACAGATAATTAACACATGTCAAGCACACTCACATTCGTATTTCACATTCGTAGGATTTTCTTTCAAACACTACAGTCTAGAAGTTGGGTTTACAATTTTGATAAAATAATGAGAGTAACAAACGCAAACCTCCTACATTTCTGGAGTGTATTTTCCCAAAGAAATTACCTACAAATGATAAAAGAAATTACCCATTTCGTATTAGAGCAATAATGTTAAACATGTAACAAAATTGATGAGTTACAAATCAACTGTTAATTACATTTTCAAATAAACTGTAGTTTGTATAAATTGACGTGGGGTTCTTACTCTATCAAGAGCCCAGACCTTTGTGAGCCTCCTTAGCATTTTACTTTATGTAACATAGTATTTTCTAGCATTATGTCTGACCTTGGTAGTCTGTATATAATTCAGAATTTCCTAATATTTCACAATTTATAGTTTGGCCAAGGTAAACATGAAATGACAATTTTTAATTTTCCTTAATACTTAATATGAATTATAGAATGTATGAGTGGCATTATTCTCTGAAAGTATTGTTCTTACGTTAAAATTGTGATACTTAAAAATGTTACGATAGTATAAATGAAATAAGCTATATTAAACACATTTTTGAAAGAGCTTATGTTAAACTACCAAACCAAGAATATTAAGTTTGGGATCTTTGATGACCTTTAATTTATTTGATCAATGTAGGCAATGGGGTCCATGATGGTCCCCTTTCACCTCCCTTTATATATTTGCCAAATCCATGAAGAATGGATAGTTTTAGGGTATCGACTGAAGCTATTACAGTACACAAGGAAATAGTGAGTTATGATGCCAAAACATTTTCCAAACATTTAGGTCGATTAGAATAAGGAGAAATCAGAATGCATTTGTGAATTAGCATAATGGACAAAATGTTTAAGTTGCTTGGCCATTTAGTATTTTTTATTTTTTTATTTTTTTGAAACAGGCTCTTATTCTGACATTTAGGCTAGAATGTAGTGGCACAAACCTAACTCACTGCAACTTCAAACTCTTGTGCTCAGGAATCCTCCTGTTTCAAACTCCCAAGTATCTGGGACTACGTGTGCGCTACCATATCTAGCTAATTTTTTGTATATTTTGTAGATAGAGGGTTTTACTGTTTTGCTCTGGCTGGTTTCCAACTCTTGGCCTGGAGCAATCCTTCCACCTCAGCTTTCCCAAGGGCTGGGTCTATAGGCATGAGTCACCCTCACCAGCCAACTTGAACTCTTAAAGCTCTCCTAATCATGACAATATTGTGTTTGCATAAAGATTCCAAAAATAGACCTGTACATATATTTGTCAATTGTTTTCAAACAAAACACCATATTTTGATATAAATCTAAAAAAGGATATGCAAATCTCTCCTGTAGAAACTTGAAAACACTATTGAAGGAAATTAGGAAAGACCTGAATTGAGTGATGCATCACGTTCCTGGATCAGAAGACTTAACATTATTAGGGTTTCACTTCCTCCCACATTGAACAGTCAGATCCCATCAGCCTATTTTTTATGAAATTGATAGGCTGATTTTAAAATGTATGTGCAAATGCAAAGGTCTGAAACAGTCAAACAACACTGAGAAAAAAAGAGCAAATTTGGAAGACTTATAGTACTTCACCTCAAGATTTATTATAAAGCTACAGTAACCAAATTAATCTTGTATGTATTGGCATCAAGATGGACAAATACATCAATGGAATAGAATAGAGATTACAGATATAGACCAACACCTACTTAGTCAGTT
This sequence comes from Perodicticus potto, assembly GCA_963574655.1. NCBI lineage: Eukaryota > Metazoa > Chordata > Mammalia > Primates > Lorisidae > Perodicticus > Perodicticus potto. Next base: position 31,258 of record CAUYRH010042876.1, on the reverse strand, counting down.
TTTGTCAAGGGAGAAAAAACAATTTAGTTTTTTCAAAATATACTGTTGAAACGATTGGGTATTCATGTGTAGTAAAAATGAATGTTGATTCATACTTAATACCATATACAAAAATTAACTCAAAATGATCATAATCTAAATGTAAACTTTAAAACTATAAAATTTCTAATCAAAAATGGTAAAAATCCTTTGTGACATTGTACTATCAAAAATGTCTTTTGATACAACATCAATAGCTAGATCGCTAGGTCCATAAGAGTAATCAAAAAAATTATAAGATGAAAACTTCATAAAGTAATATCTTCCCTTCAAAAGAAACTGAAGAGGATGAAAGACTGTTACAGACTGAGAGAAAGTAAGTCTGAACCGCAAGTCATGTGAAGGATGTGTGTTCAGGATATGTGATGAACTCTCCAGATGAAACTTGGAGAAAATAACCAGTTAAAAAAAAGGTCAAAAGTTTGGCCAGATACTTCCTAGAAGAATACACATGTGTGGAAAGTGAACACATGGAAAGAAATTCAACATTCGTGGAGAGGTACAGAGTTAAAGCACCGTTTATATCTAGTGTCTGTGAGGATTTGGAGCAACTGGAACTTTCATATACAACTGACTAGCATGTTCAATGGTCAAACCATGTTATAAGACAGTTTGGCAGTTCCTTAAAAGGTGAAGTACATTCCCACTGTATTACACAGGCATCCCCTCTGGGTATTCACCCAAGAGGTAAGGAGATGTTGTGCGTGCAGTAACTGTGAGTGACAGTTCATGGCAGATTTATTTATTGTACTAGCTATCAATGTCCTTGGATAAATAGATAAGCAAATTTGGTAAATTCACACAATGGAATGCTATCAGCAATGAGAATAAGTAATTATACTGGAGCAACATGAATGTGTCATGAAACAATTATGCCAAGAGGAAGAGGCCAGACCAAAGAGAGTACATGCTGTGTTTGTCCTTGTATATAAATATCTAGAAAATGCTTATTAACATACATCAGCAGAAAGCATATGTGTATTGGCTTGGAGATGGGATGGGTGGGGTGCACATGGGACGAGTGGGGTGGGGTACAAGGAATCCTTTGGGGATTATGATTGTGTTCATTATCTTGATTGTGCTGGTAGTTTCATCAACAGCAACACTTACCTAATGGTGTGTTTTAAAAATGGGGAAGTTTTTGTATATTAGTTATACCTCATTGAATCTGTTTAAATGCTTTCTACAATCTACCGCATATGAGCACTCTGGGCAGATATGTATCAGGTTACTAAAATAATTAGTGGTATGTGTGATTTTGTCTAGACCAGCGCTTCCCTTTGTCCTTCTCCTTTCCTATGAACTGCACTTTGACCTTGGTGTGCAGTTCCGCTGAGTTAAATGAACAAATGCAGTTCTTGTAATGTAGAAAACATTTTCAGATATGCTTATGTGTGGATGTTTATATGTTTCTATGATATAGAATATTCCTGTCAGAGTTGAAGAGATTGAACTATTTTCCTTTAGTCTTACACAATACGAAGATCATATATCACTTCTCAAATGAAAGCAAAATCTTTCATAATCATGAAAGCGAAATTTTGTATAAGTCAGCTCATTACAATTGAATTGTCTGTACAATTTAAGTTTCTTGACCAGCGGTTTAGAAATTGAGAACAAAGAGTCATTCAAGCAGACCTTGGGTGACTACTTGATTGGGGTGCTATAGATGGGATTTGTCCTCAGGACAAATGGCTACAAGAGACAAAAATCCTTTTCAATTCAGATCTTTACGCTGCTTTGTATATACCATTTATATATGTATATATATAAGAATAAATCAAATAGAAATATTTCCTGACAGAATCTGTTAAAAGATATCTTTATGTCATACTCGTAGCTATTCAGAACCATTAATTCTTCCTGTGTGCCAGCTGTGTATCTTTTTACTGGTTGTGAGCTCCTGATGAGCACGGCTCTTCTGCTTCGTCTTTTATCTTTGTGAGACTTGTTTACAATTACCAATGTTTAGGCAGCTCTGTCAAAATAATGATAAAAGCAACTGGTTATGGAGCACTCTGTGCTAAGTGTGCTCTTTCCATATTTTTTGTCATCTTTAATCCTCAAAATTACCCTGCATGTTTGGTGGTACTATCCTCTTGATCTTGCTCAAGGGGTCTAATAGGTAGCAAGTGAATGTGGCAAAGCTAGGGTTGGAATTGAAGTTCATCAGCTTCACCCAAGTACTGTCCCTCAGGGAGAGGTAGAATACTACCAAAGAAAGGAGAAGAGTGTGTTGCAGTTAAATGTGACTTCAGACACAGGTAAGCTAAATACAAAATGTAGGGCACATTCTAAACATTCAGATTTTTTGGACAGAGGTAGTTTCGTTGCTAGCCAAATTGATGTAATCTTAAACTAAGATATTTCATTCTTCATTTTCTAAACAAGTCAGCATACCCATAAAGCTATCAGAAGAACACGAAACATAATAAATAGCAAGCAGAATTATTGAACATATGTAAAATTAATCCATCATATCAGGAAAATAAACTGAGAAAAATGTTAGTGTGTATTAATTGTTTTTAGAGGGATAGGTTTTCTCTAGAGTCTAATGCATTGTCTGATGCAAAGATATTGTCAGTTATACATGTGTAATTTTATGTTTCTTGGTTTCCATATTTATTTATTTTTGAGACAGAGTCTTACTCTATCGCCCTTGGTAGAGTACTGTGACATAGCTCACAGCAACCTCAGACTCCCGGGCTCAAGTGGTCCTCTTGCCTCATCTCCCAAATAGCTGGGACTACAGCTGCCTGCCATAATGCCTGGCTGGTTTTTCTATTTTCAGTAGAGACAGGGTCTTTCTCTTGCCCAGGCTCTTCTGGAACTCCTGTTCTCAAGCAATCCACCCACCGTAGCCTCAAAGAGTGCTTACAGGCATGCACCACCACACCCATCCCTGGTATCCATATTAAAGAGAAAAGAAAAAGTAGCAGACAAAGGTGGCACCTGTGGCTCAGTGGGTAGGGCGCCAGCCCCATGTACCGAGGGTGGCAGGTTCAAACCCAGCCCCGGCCAAACTGCAACAAAAAATAGCTGGGCATTCTGGCGGTCACCTGTAGTCCCAGCTACTCAGGAGGCTGAGTTAAGAGAATCACCTAAGCCCAGGAGTTGGAGGTTGCTGTGCCTTGTGACACCACGGCACTCTACTGAGGGCGATAAAGTGAGACTCTGTCTCTTAAAAAAAAAAGAAAGAAAAGAAAAGGTAGCAGACAAAATAATTTTTCATAATGTAGTTTATTTAACAAACTAGATACAAACTTTTATCATTTCTACATGAAATTGACATAGCATTATTACAGTACTTATAATTTTTGTAGTAGGATTTGCAGAGTTGATATATATTTTACAACTGTAGAGCATCTTAATTCAGAAGTTAAATTTTCATCTCAAATACGTAATCTTTATTTAGATTTGATAAAACTTACACTTCAAAAAGTAGATTGACATTCCCAAGCTGTTCTGAACATATTTTAAGCATGTTTTCAATAGCTGACTTCAGTATCCATTTTTAAGTTTAAATTTGTATTAATTAAAATTAAATAGTCATGTTTCAAGTGTTCATCAGCCAGAGTAGCTAGTGAAATTAAGAACTGATGAGATTTGATGATTTTTGAATTTGTGTGTCTGTGTGTCCGTGTGTGCAGGATGGTTAAGGAAGAGAAGGGTGTCAGAGGAACTCAGGTCATGGTACCAGCATGTTTCTTCACTCCCTGTGTCCTGTGCGAGCAATTCAGGTTCTCCAGGATAAAACGGTTTTGTGTTATAGTCGTGCACCACATGGTGAGGGGTATTTCGGTCAATGACAGACAGTACATTCAATGGTGGTCCCATAAAATTATAGTACTATATTTTTAGCACACTTCTGCTATGTTTAGATATGTTTAGATACACAAACATGCCATTGTCTTACAGTTGATTGTAGTATTCAGAATAGGAACCTGCTATACAGGATTGTAGCCAAGGAGCAATGGGCTTGCCGTAGCTGTGGCCCAGGTGTGTAGGGGCTGTTCCATCTAGGTTTGTGTAAGTGTCCCTGAGGATGTTCCCAGGTGATGAAATCACCTCAGGGTGCGTTTCTCAGAACATTTCACATCATCAAGCATTACACGGTGAGCCCATTCCCTTTCTCCCCCCTTTTCTCCTCGTCCCTTACACCTGTGCAAGGTTGGGAGCGTACATATCAGAATATGGCATCACACGGTGTTTTGAACGCTGCTTTGAAGCCTCTGTGGCCTTTATTCAACTTAATGAACTGTAATTTTTTTTTTAACTTCTAACGCTTTTTTAAGTGGTACCTGTTTATAGCTTGATTTTTTTATTTTCTTCATATTTGACATTAAGATTTTAATAAGTTTTATGTCTTGAAGTTGTCTCTTTGCCATATACCTTTCCATGGTTTTAATCTCACTGAGATTTTTATAAGTGCTCTGATGTAACAAAATTTGTAAAATCATTCTAAATACTGTGCTAAACGATACCTGTAATTTTGATTTCTCTTTGTGTAAAATAGATTTTAACTATATTACTTACACCAGGCTTTATATTCTAAAAATAGAAATAAAAATCAATGATACCATATAATTTTCTGACTCAGAATAAATATTCAAATAATCAAGTGTGTGTGTGGTGTCTACTGAACTATATGCTTCACATTTCATGGAAATAAGCATTTTAAAATTGCCGATATCTGGTTCAGCCCTCATTCTCCTTGTCATTGTCACTCATGTGTAACTTTTCTTCATATATTGCAGGAGAAAAACCTTTCAAGTGTGATGAGTGTAACTTTGCCTCCACGACCCAGTCCCACTTGACGCGGCATAAGCGGGTGCACACTGGAGAGAAGCCCTACCGGTGCCCCTGGTGTGACTATAGGTAAGGGCTGGGCGCAAGCGGTGTGTATTTCACAGGGTGCAGTTGAGCAGCACCACCACGGGGTTCCTGTGCCAGCAGCGTGAGGGAGCACACTTTCAAGCATGATCGTGTAGGTTGGAAGTTCATTCTTATACCTAATTTTGGTGACTTTTTCAGTAGACTTTGTTAAAGCAGTTTTAAGTTCACAGTAATTGAGAGAATGGTAAAGAAATTTCTCACATATCCTCTACACCCACATGTACAAGGAAGGCTTCCCCTCTCTCAACATCCCCCACAAGGGTGGCACACTTGTTACAACTGACGAACCTACACTGACTTCGATACTACCCATGGTCTGTAGTTTAAGATTCACTCTAGATAGTGTCCATTTTATGGGGTGGGACAAATTTATAAGGGCATGTACCTACCATTATAGTTTCATACAGAATTTAATTACTGTTTAATACATAGAAAAGTATCCTGCCTTTAAGGTTGTTATAGGTGACTAAATATTCATAAAAAATTCTAATGCGCGTTCAGACAGGTCAATTACTAGGCCAGAGAAGGATCGTGTTGATCCCAGACAGCATCCTCCCAGATCATCTCATCTATGGTATAGACGATGGTAAAGTATTTCAGGGACACAATGTATGTTCTAAATGGATGGAAAGGGGAGGACGCCAGAGTTTTCCAGCAGCTCCGTGGCGTCTGTCCTGGAAGGCCTGAACTGGAGAGCGGGAACCTGCAATCCTGGAGCTGATGCTCTCCACTGCTCCTGCTACACACAGATATGCAAATGTGGGGGGAATGTGCTGAAAGGAAGCCCACTTTTGTTGAATATTAGAATATGTACCTTAAATCTGAAGCCTTCTTTAAATAGTAGATTTCTGTATTTCTTTGGATCTAGCCTGTGCATTCAGCAAATATATTGCCATAATCTCTATTATCACCCACATTATTGCATTAAGTTTTATGTGAAAGGTCATCGAATAGTACAGAGATATTACAGATATATTTCATTCATTAATTATTTATTCATTCAACATTTTATGTGTTCTATCTTTGCTTAACAATGGATTTGTGTTTCTTGGAAATTTGGTAAAATGGTGACTCAATTAGAGGTGGGCATAGAAATTCTAAGGTGCTGATAATATAGATTCTTTAAAAAATAAACATTATTGAATGCACATTTACCTCATTAAAGGGACCATACTGTGGTTGTCTTTCCTGTAAAATACACCCAAGCAATTAAAAAGTTATAGAAATTGCCGTTAATTATCATACTTAGTTCTTGAAATTATATCTTTCAGTCTGTACTTTATGCATAAGGTTTTTATTTTTATTGTTTTGAGACAATTTTTTGCTTCAGTATAAATTTTATTTCTTATACTTAAAAATTGTAGCTATCTTTTCATGTCAATAATCATTCTTCTGTGTAACTATGATTTTTGAACTTTTATTTTTAAGTAGCAGAACTGTTAGTTTGAATAAGGTTATATATAAAACTCTACATGTAAAATAGCTAGGGCGGCACCTGTGGCCCAGTGGATAGGGCGCCAGCCCCATACACCGAAGGTTGCAGGTTCAAACCGAACCTCCTGGCCAAACTGCAACAACAACAAAAAAAAATAACATAGTTGGACATTATGGCGGGCGCCTGTAGTCCCAGCTACTTGGGAGGCTGAGGCAAGAGAATTACCTAAGCCCAAGAGCTGGAGGTTGCTGTGAGCTGTGATGCCACCGCACTCTACGGAGGGTGACAAAGTGAGACTCTGTCTCTAAAAATATAAAAAATAAAAATAGCTAAAAGTGGTGTTTACCACTTAGAAGTAGATTGCTTAAGTCTACTATATTTACTTACTAAAACATTAAAAGATCTTAATGAGACTGTTTTGACATGTAAAACTTTTAAAATGAGGGGAGTTATTGATAACAATTGCTGATTAGCTTCAGCCTCCTGTTTCTGCCTTCCTTTTAATGTGACTCTACAGCATGAGGGAATAGGAAAGAGCACAGGCCTGGTGGGGGATCTGGGCTTAGAACTTAGTAACTTTGTTGCCTGAGACAAACTGTTCACTGGTAGGCAAACTATTGACTAAAATACCACTTTCGCATTTGTAAAATTTGGATTATTAATGAAGTGACCTCATGGGATCATGGTGAATATTAGATAAGAAATACATTGAACTCGCTTAGCCAGAGCCTTGCACAACAGAGTCCCTTGATGAACAATGACCTTTCTTTTCGTTGTCATCCCAGGTGACGATTCAGTATAGTTGCAGGTCTTTTCCTGACCTTGTAATCTCAAAATACTGTTCATTGTGGTGACACAGGCGTTTCAAGGTCCTGAAGGTCTTCAGTGTGTTAAAATTTTATTTATACTACATGGCAGGGTGAATTTTTTTTTATAGTTTTTGAAGTAGATAAAAATATATTAAATCCAAAATCAATTGTTGGACAACTGTTGATAATACTTCCCAGTTTCAGAATGCCTGGTTTGAAAACTGTTCTTCTGCAATACAATTTCAATACACGCGTCTCCTCAGTTTATATTGATTGACAATAATCAGTTTATTAAGTTTTTAGGCATGTAGGCTATTTTCAGGTTTTTACTCTGAAAAATACTTGTGCCTAAATCTTTGTGCATATTCATGATTTTTTAGAATAAATTTTTACAAATAGGCTTTTAATAGTATTACTGGAAAGGTTGCAATTTGATTTTTTCCTCCTCTGATCAGTATTGTGCTTTGTTAGCCTCTTTTTACACATAAACACATTTCAGAGTATTTCGGGTTTCTTGGCTTTGAAAGAGTGTTGTACTTTTTGCTAAGGTTAAGGTTATGTTACTTGTCCCTTGTGCAAGTTACCTGCCTGACACGGAATCACTTCCATTTGTCCTGCCGTTGAGCCGGCTGGATCCCATCTTCATTAGACCTCTCAGGTACTGCCTTAAAAAGGAGATGGGGTGTTTTAAGTATCGATAAAGTATTCCTATACTGTGAATTAATACTGAAGAAAAACAAATGCAGTAATAGCTACCAAATTTCCTTTTAAATGCTGATATCCCTTATGAAAGTGTGATTTTTTTCTTTATTTAAGACTTGAATAATTTGGATATTGAAAGTAAGTAGTTTGAACTTTATGTTCATCCAACGGTTTTACCACTTTGTGTACATACAGACAGGTTTGCTTTTACCAGTGAACAAAAGGCAAGTTAGCTTTCGCAGGAGTACAAAAAACTTTCCATTATGAGAATACTTTGGAAGTTATGGACTATGAATGAAATGTGGAAATTAGAACAGATACTTTTATTTTCTTGTTGACTAGAAAAAATTAAAAATAAACATATAGTTAATTTCAAAGAGATTGTTTTGTTTGGAGAGAGTGAGAGGAACATGATACTTTACCGTATTTTCCTCACATAAACAAAGGAAATGAATTAGATCACAGGGTAAATAAATTTGAGTGTGTATGATTTCTGTATGTTTAATATATCTTTATGATGCTCACAAATGTCCTAAGAGAACATTTATTTTCTTTATTTACTTTCATATTTATTTGATTAGTCCCTTTCCATGATATTTTAGTGCTTAGAATATTCGAATAACTTTTTTACTATTTACTTATTTATTTGCTTAGTATAAAAAGATAAAAATAATTCTTATAGAGTATCTTTTTGTCATTATTAACACTTATTTACAGGTAAGTTGCCATCATTAGAAACTGAAATATTATTTAAATTTCATTTGAAAATAAATTTTTCATTTTATAAATTGAACACTAGTGGAGAAATAGCAGTAGTTATAATTATTCATGGAAAATGCAAATATAGATTTGTTTACAAAAGAATTTCATAATTGGTCTTTTGAACCTGGGGCTATTTTTCAAGTTTGCATTATTAATTTAGGCAATGACATCTCATTCTATTTAGATGTAAACATGTACCCCTTTCTTTAGCTTTTCCTGTCTAAAATATCCAAAAGTCTAATCCATTACAATCACTATATTCTATCATTACTCCAAAACTTTTTCGCCATTAATTGCTATTCATAATAATTTCAGAGAATAAATTTAGATTCATAGTATACTGGCCTACCTTATTATTTATGCTGTAAATTCTTTAGATTTATTTCTACCTTAAAATGGTACCAATTTAACATTTTTCTATATCTTTATTTTCCTTTGTGACATATTGTGACCTTGACCTCTATATGGAGAGAATAAAATAGAATAAACTTTAAGACGTCCTCCTAAGTACCCCTTTAGCAATGTAGTCTGACTTCCCTGGAGGATTCGTCCGTATCAAATGTATTTTATTTAACTTCCACTTTGGCCTCCGCACACTAGCAGAGTGTTTCACTAGTGTAACACTGGCTGCAGATGGGCTTTGGTTTACGTGAAACTTAGATTCCCACAGGTCTTCTTTAGGATTTATGGAGGGAAATACAGTAAATGCATATTAAACAGTAAGCCACTGCTAAATCACGAACAGTAACACAAAATACTACCAGCAGTATTAAAAATATTGAGGGTAATGCTACATTGCACCTTAAGTGTTATTTGGTGTACTATAGGAAATTAAACCTTGCAGCCAGACTCTGCGGGTTTCATCATTAGTTCACTGTGTCCCTGAAAGTGAAGTTGGGGAGGAATCAGTGTTCCTTAAGGCTACTTTGGGCCATATTTTCCTCACCTTTGTAACTGGGTAAGTACTTCTAGCCTTGCACACTCTTTTTTTAAAAAAAATTTTTACTCCTCTACCTTTTTAAACCTGGTTTTCTTTTTTCTTTATTTCTTGAACTCACATGCCTGCATAGAAACACTGTATCTCATGGAACTGGGAATAAAATCCACAGTTCACATCTCATACTGAAGGTTCACCTCATCATTTTGCTAAACTTGTAGGAAATGCGCTTTGATTTTTTTTTCTCTACTTGCTGGCTGGCTGAGCTTTTAGCCAGTGTTTCCCATAGAAGTCATTGACACATTAAAGTGGTTTTTGATCTCAAGAGACTTCTCTTTTCTTTTTTGGGTGAGGGGAAGTCAAAGGATATTTGAAGTAACATCTTAACTCAGAGAGTGATGTCTCAACTAGGAACTGCTCACATTTTGTGATACTCCCCAATATTCCTTCTGCATTACTCACCTGAACGTTCTGTTTAGTATTGCTATATAAATTTGGCACGTTTGTACACAGGTGACTGGAGCAGGGAGAATTTGTTTTTTTATTACCTCCATTTGAAATTTATGTGTATATTCTAGAAAATTTTTGTCAAATATACTTTCATTAGAATTCTGTATTCGCACATTGCTGGAAGCATTTTTAGGGAAATTTTAAGATGCAGTGATACAAAATTACATTTATAAGCTTTTTTTTATTTCTTCTGAAGTTCATATTAATTTCTTTATCTTCTATTTCTATACTATATATCAGTTATGAAAAATGTTTTTCAAGTCATAGATAATATTATGCATTTTTAAACAATTTTATTATATAAACATTTTATGTTTGTTATTATCATTACTTAGTAAGGAAATCTTTTAGACACTGTGGCATTATGAGTTCAGTATAGCCTGGGATTCATTGTTCTTATCATCCTTTTTTTTCAGTACCATTCTGAGTTAGGGCTACTACTTCCACTGAGAATAATTTTCTTCTTTTGGATAATCTCTTCAGAGACTTTTAATTTTCCTTTGGCTTCCTGTGCAGGTTCAGAGGTTGTATATGAAGAAGCAATTGACAGAACAAACTTGAATTTGCACCTGAATAATGACAATGGGAGAAAGAAATAGATCTTTGTCTTTTTTTTCCTTTTTCTTTTCTTTTTGGGTCTTTGTCTTTTTAGAAGTAGGCGTATATGCTGGGAGAAGCCAAAGTATACATAACAAAATGAACAGCACACAAGCACACAATTACTTTTTCTAAAGAATCAGAAGTTGTTTTTATTTCTTTGAGGGAGTTGTTGAAGTTCTTAAAGAGTAAAAGCACTACATAGAAATAACAACATGTAAATATCTAGAATTACTATTATGTATAATTTCTATTTGAAACAGTTTGATTGATGCCACAAGCCTGGTTATATCAAAATAGATTTTGAATAAAAATCTTTTTTGTCATTTATAGTAGCAGATAATTTTTTTTATTTCATTTATCTCAAATGGATTTCTCTTTATATTTTACTCTATTGCACCTGCTACTCTCATTAATGAAATAAAAAAACAAATACGGTGAAAGATTAACTTTGAAAGCCTAAAAATCAAGCCACTCTCTAGACTTTTCTTAGGATACTGATTCCAAGTCTGTCTTCAAACTGTGGTGAGTCTCTTCTGGGAGGCCAGTGCGTCTCTGGTGGGGAGCTGCGTGTGTCCTGCCCTCCTGCGGGCCACCTTCTTTCAGTTCAGCTGCTCACAGGTAGATGTCAGTGTCGTGGCTGGTTTGCAAGCCCTGTGTGGTCCTTGGAAGCATAAATATTGCAGAAGAAGATTCTCCTAGAAGGTACCATGGTGATACTTTGCAGGGTTGTACTGTCATTCACGTGCAGATGTTCTGGTAAGTTTAGGTGGGTGTTTTGAGGAGGTTCTTTAAGAAAACGAATATCCTTGTCATTGCGCATCCTTCTCAGGTTTTCCGCATGAAGTCTGAGAGTTCTGTGTTGATCGGTTCTTCCTCTTCTCTTCATGTATCTATCCTTTGAAGCAGAAATGAAGTTATTTCTGAATACAATATTTCCTAATTTTTATCTGTCCGTTGCATTACTCAATTTTGTCTCCTAAGTTCTGATTTTGTTTTTATTTGGTTTTGTGTTTTCTGCGATGCTTTTTCTAATTTTACTTTGATGCACAGCTTGCTTTATGGGTGTTTTCCTGCCCTGCCCTGCAACACAACACGCACACAGCCTTTTAAAATGTTTGTTTCTGCTGTGTGCTGGGACAGTGCAAGTATTTATGTTAGGCCTTTAGTTAATATTGGTAAATTTTAATCTAAAAAAAAAAAATCTCCTTTGTGTCAAAAGTGTTGTAGACTTGAAAACAAATTGATTCTGTAGCATTAAAAATTACAAATTGGTTCATATTTCCTTAAAATGAATAAAATTTAGATAGTACTTTTTGTTTATCAGTTACTAGCAAGTTGTTTTGTTTGTTGATGTTGCTGAAATAGGCAATGAGATCACAGATTAATTAGAAGAGCCATTTTGAACACGGAGTGACCGTGTGCTCCCTCTGCTGTCTCTTAAAGTAGAATCCAGATAAACATGTTTATTAACCTGCTATTGTTGAATCCCAAATCCAGTCATTATAAAAGGACCAAAGCTATCTTTGGGGATGGTCTTTCTACAAGGAATTACTATGGACAGTCCCTTGGGTGGTAGTTAGATATATCTATGTATATTACGGTAGGAAGAAAGACCTTAGAGATGAAAAAAAAATAGAAAATAATTTTTGGGCAATAGTCTCTTGCATAATAAGTTATTCCTCAGACACCAGAGCTATTATCACACAACAAACACTTTACTATGTAACTATCTATATCTTCTAGCATTAGAAGCCCATACAATGTAGCTTATTAGGAAAACAGTCTAATCACCAGAGGGCCCGACAGGAGTCAGTAGACCACCTGCACCAACCTCCACAGTGTCAGGTCAGGTTTAACCTCAGAGGTGGACCTGACAAGAGAAAAACTTAACAAAAGAACTTTGAAGTGCTTAAAGTTCGACCAGTTATTTACTCAGTGAGAATGCTAAGATATTAGTTATTTTATTTTCACCTCTTTTGTTTTTAGCGTATTCTGAAATACTACACAAAGATCATGGACGAAAGAAAGGCAGGAAAATTGGGGACATTTGGAATATGGTGATGCAATCGTTTTTCTGAAGCAGAGGAAACCCAAGTAGTTTTATGTATCAGCATATCTTACACCTACACTCCCTGCGTGGAATTAGACCCTGCTTTCTGTATGGTAGCATGTATTGGGTAGATTTTGGCTTTTTCTTAAGAATGCCTGTAAAGATAATATGATGTCTTCAATAAAATTTCCGTTTCTATCTTCTTAAGTAAGGGAATGTAGCAGATTCTTTATTGACTTTTCCTGTTTATATTATTTTTCTATTACTATCTTTATGAGAAGTTCTAGAAAGAGAACTTAGGAACTTTAGGTTTTGTTTTAATTTTTTAGTAAAATAATATTATGCTATTCCTTACTGCAAAGCTACAGGTGAGCTAGAATTCAAATAAACTAGAATCCACTCTTCAACAACATAATATGGAACCTGATGTTTTTCCCTACAGGAAATTGTAACCTAATGCTACGTGTTAATCTTCCCTTTAATCCTTAACCTTTAGTTCCTTGTTCTTCATTAGTCTGGCGTGAAGCTTGCTGAGCCTGTTCTGTGTCTTTTACGTGCACATTGGCTGTGACCCCAGAGATCTCCCCCTGGGCAGGTTTTAGCACCTACTGACCAACTTCACTCCGTAATGATACTTTCTTTTTGATTTAAAGTTATTTGTTCACTTTGGAAAGCCTAGATCATAGCGTATATGTGATTATGTGGTACAAGGAGGCCAGCGGTGCGCTTGGGCTGTTCACGCCAGAAAGTTTGTTTTCTGCAAAGGCAGTGGGTGGCTGGCCGAGAGCCCTGCATGGGAAGCTGATACATTCACACTTTACTTTGTGAAGCTCACTGGCATGGTGCAAATGATGGTGTAGAGTGGGATGCAGAGCAAGATGGGAGATGACTTCAGAGACCATTGCAATGTCATATGCAAACAATTTTAAGCTAAGGCTATTGCAGAGCAGTAAAGAAGGCAGGTAAAGGGCAATAGAGCAAGTGGCCATGTTGGCCAAATGAGTGAATTAGGAGTGGGAGGGGACAGTCACCCATGTGTCGTTCTTTAGGGGCCTTGGCCAGGGATTCTGAGTGAGTGACTATGCCAATTACTGGAGATGGAATGCCCTTTAGGAGAATAACCCCAGGCCTGGTCCAGGGTGTGATATGTCCCTGGGGTACATAAATGGAAATGTGTCAGTGAGCTCCTACTGGAAGGCAGCAACTCACTTGATATGTCCTGTGGAAAATTGTGCAAAATGAAAAAACAGAGGGCAAATAGCCACACAAGAGAAACTGAGAAGTGAGCTCACTGAGGCGGGGGGCCTCCTGCAAGGAGAGGTGTGGGCGGTGCCAGGAGCTGAGTGACACTGAGACACTGGCTTTCATGGGAAGACCTGGTTAGTAAAGTGATGAGAACAGAAACCGCCTTTAGTAGACGCATCCTGCCTGGAGGTCACAGAAATTTTGCCTCCAGGGTGCCCTGTGAAAATGCTGGCCTAGGGCAAGAAAAGAGAGAGTGGTGGCTAGAAGGCAACACAGTCTGTGTTTGCTTTCATTTGTTTGCAGAAGATTACTTTGCAAATTGCTCTGGAATGCTGATATGCCAAGTGAAATAGCCTATTGAAAAGGTGAAGCTGAAAACTTCATCAAACACATCAGCTGGGACAGTGTCTGTCCATGCATGTATGTGATCAGGGTTTGTGCAGCATAGGGGTGCTCCTGGCAGTAAAATCTCTTTTTTTTCCCCTGATAATTAATTCAGAGAACTACTAGAAACACTCAGGAGTCAGGCCCACCTCTCCCTGTTCTCATATTGGTCCTCTCTGGATGGAGAGCAGTGGATTCAGAGCTTCTTAGTCTTCCTTTTGTAGCTTTCCACATTTTGGGATCGTGCACAACATCAAATTTTATCTTCATTGTGTTCAGAGTTTTTGTTCAAGGTAATAGAGATTGTGTAATGGTATTATTCTGTGCCCCTTTCCCCCAACACATACATACCCAAACTTTGGGAATTTATTTGCTATATATAAGGGATTCCCATAAAAGGCTGTCCTGTTTCATCTGGTACTCCTTACTTTAATAATGTGCTTGCTGCTAGCTAACAGTTCAGTGTAACAATAATTTAATGAACACTCATTTTAAACATAGTCTTTTAAAATGTGGCATTTTTTTGTGTGTCTTCTTCTAAACAATGTTTGCTTTTGTCTCAGGGTTCCTCTAAGATCAGTAAATCTAACAGGACACTCTGATGACATCATAAGCCAGTGGGGGAGCGCCCAGTCGTTTATTGTGGTGACGCCTGACTCCTGCATGTATTTACAGGCCATTTGATTTGTCTTTTACCTACCTCTTGTTTGGCTTACTCCAAGTAATTGTGAACATCCTATAACACAAGTCATGACCTTAATTATATTATCCACGTCCTGGAGTGCTGAAACTCCAGTTAGAGACTATTTTGGATTGACCCTACCTTCTTGGAGTAGCTGTATTTCTAGAAATATATAGAGTATATGTTACAAAGAGAATTGTAATAATGGGATCATTGTGGGGTTGGAGGAAGCAAAAGTGTCGCTGTGTGGGCTGAGATAGGGAACATGATTTGTTTTCATGATTTAGGGGATATTGTAACTACCGAAGTGTTGTTGTCAGTTGTATTAAACCACTGAACTTGGGAATAAAGCCCATGCACTGCCCTGCAGGTTGCTGGGCGCTGTTTTGCACTCACTGCTTTGTGTGGGTCCCCTTTGATTCTGTTGCACCTTTTGCTGCTTTGTTTCCTTAGAAATTATGGTTACCACAGATCCTTGTGGCTGAATTTTGATGTTTGCTTGATTTTTAGCTTTAAAAATAAAAAAGTTTATTTTCCTTTGCAAACTGAGATAGTTCTGTTTTGTATATCTTCTCTCAAATTTCTGGCTCCACTTTTTAAAGCACAAATATAGGTGGTAGAAATAGTCGCCACAGTACTCCTAACATAGGTTATTTCTTCAATCAGCAATAATGTTGTATTAAATTGTAAGGAAGACTCCCTTTTACTAGGCTGACATAGCTTTCTTAAGAAAGAGAGACCCAAAAGACTCAGAGTAGGAACGGCTCCAGTGAGTAAGTGTGTCATTTGGAATGTGTCTTCTCCGGCTCCAGGAACCATGTGCCTGTGGCTGAGAAATATGTGGGCAATATCAGTGTGTGTGTGTGTGTGTGTATATATATATATATATTTTTTTTTTTTTTAATTACATGTTCCTTCCAATTAATGATTTCTGTATGGCCTTTGAAAAATGATGCTATGACTGTAATGATTACACAATCCAAATCTTACTTCTTGAGTTATATGTATGTACTTGTTTTTAACTACATATGCACACACATATATTATTACCTTCCTCGCATCTCTTTTTTTTTTAAAAAAACAAATTTTAAAGCACTGTATCCTTTGATATAAAAAAGTCTCGAAACAAGGTTTCAGTTTTATTTTTAAGGTTTTTTTTTTTTTAGTTTAAAAGTGGAATATATGTTTTCTTTAGCTGTAAAAGCACAATCAAGGCAACATGATAAGTGAGTCAGTGTTGTAAAAGTAAAACTAATTTTGCCTTCACTCACATGAGCTATAGAAGGAGGAAGCTTTATTGTCCCTGGGAAGGTGATAAGGCAGAGTAATTGTATATTATACTGTCCTGGAACATCTGCCTGAAGACTGTTGGAGCAATTCATCTATCATGGACGAAGCAGCATGTTTTGTCTTTTTGCTTTAACCCGTCCCCACTGCTGGCCTGTGCGGAGGTTTTGATAGGGACTGCGCCTGGGCCGGGGCTCACATTAATCAGTCCCCTTGTTCAACACTCCAGCTGACATAATTACAACCTGCGCACAGCAGTTATTCAAGTCGAGTCCTTGTCACTCGTGGTGCGAAACTACACAGCTCAGATCCCGGAGGAGATTGCCTTATCACACAGAACAAGGGCTCGCAGGAGTCGAAGAGAATAGAAATGGGAAAATGTCTTCCGGGAGTACTATATATTCCTTTAAAATAAGACATTCGTGAGACTTACAAGGGACAAAGGGAAGCATGTTCACAGGGACTGAAATGAACCAGTTATTATTTTTAAATGGATTACACACAGCATTTGTGTAAAAATGGACATAGATTATTAAATAAATTCAGTGGTCTTTCATCAGCAGCAACACTTCTCTGTTTTTTTTTCTTCAAAGGTGATGACATAACATGGGAATCACAAAAGGTTTACATACTCTTGGTAGGACTCAATTTAATAAAATTAATAAAATATGCATTTTAAATCTAATATCCAGCAAGTATAGACTTAGCTTTGTTAACCTTAGGTGTAACAGCTGGGCAAGTCCGTTCCTATGGAGATGTTCATGTATGACAGAGGAACCAGAAAAGAAACTTTTAATCATTTGTCGCACCTCCTTGCTCTAATCTCCACTGGGTGGATTACCTGCCAGCTCCTTCAATGTGCCAGGTGTGAAGGATAGATCTGCTTTCAGTCACTTAAGCGGTATTTAAAATTTTATGGCAGCCTCTGCCCTCGCCCTTAATAGACTCCCTGAGTCTATGAGCACTTGGTGATTTACAGGAACAGATCTGCTGGACTACCCATGGCTCTCACACCGGAATGCCAAAGTAATTGTTATTTTAAATCTTAGTCGTCTTCTTTTTCTCTTAAACATTATTTGTCCCAAGTGAAACCAAGTTGTGGCCTAAACTGTCAGAAATATTGTAAAGCATACTTCTGGTTAAGTAACAATTTTATTTATACTATCTTAAATTTGAAAAACTTCCAAGGAAAAAAAGCTATACCAATTATCTTTTACACACACACGTATGTTTATATTTAAGTTGCTTGATTTGTAAAGTACTTTGGGGGTTTTTTGGAGACAGGGTCCAGCTCTGTTACCCAGGCTAGAGTACACTGGTGTCATCACAGCTCACTGCAAACTTCAATACCTGAGCTCAAGCAATCATCTTATCTCACTCTCCTGAGTAGCTGGGATTACAGGTACATGCTGCTATCCCAGCTAATTTTTCAATTTTCTTATAGAGACCGGGTCTCACTCTTGCTTAGGCTGGTCTCGCACTCCTGACCCCAAGCAACTCTGCCACTTCAGTCTCCCAAAGTGCTGGAATTATAGTCATGAGCCAGTGCACCTGTCCAAAGTATTATTTTTTTCTAGGGGACTTATTTTTAGCTAAAGTGCTAAATATATTATTTTATGTAGTTCATGTCCTTTTGGGGAGTATGTTTCTATGTATTTTTTTATTTTTTATTTTGGCCAGGGCTGGGTTTGAACCCACGACCGGCGCCCTACTCCTTTGAGCCACAGGCACCACCTCTATGTATTTTTTTTGTCCAACCTAATTTCTTTTCAAAATATAATTTGATTGATTGCTTGGATTTGGAAAGATGGTTAGGCTTCATTTTTCTATATATATTTTTTAGTAAAGATCTTTTTTGTTCTTTCAGGAGCTTCTTATCCACCTGCCCATCCTGGTGTTATAATATCTCACTTTGCTAAATGTAGCTAGTTAACAGAAACAGAAAGAGTAAAACCTATCCTCTAAAGAAATAAATTATGTAGAGATGAAGAGTCAAGGGTCAGTATTTAACTCAAAGAGTGGCAAGCTAGTAAAAGAAATTCTACCGGCAGTTTTTGCCATCTAGGCCATCTAGGCAAGAGACGATTAAAAGGAAAAGACTGAAAAGAGGAGATGTAATAGTTAGGGCTTATTCAGCATTTTCATTTTCACAGATTCAAAGTTTCATGCAAGATTATTAGCTCCATCTTGGAAAAAATTTTCGCAGAGAAGTTTGGTAAACATACTATATATTTTATTTCCATAGAGAAGTTTGGTAAACACAATATATATTATTTTATTTCTGTAGAGAAGTTTGGTAAACACACTATATATTTTATTTTTGGGCCCCTGTTTCAGAGTCACAGTGATTGACATGAAAGAATCTCAGAATTCTGTAGTAAAGAAACAACATATAATTTTGTTTACTGAAATATGTCAAACCTTTTTCATGAAAGCCCTAGAAGTATCATGCGACATTCTATGCCATGGAAAGGTAGAGAGCCACTCATGCCTGCTGCACCTTCTTAGCTGAGAGGCTTTGAGGCAGTCATTTCTCATCACAATAACTGCTTAAATGTCCTGTGTTCTGTTTTACCTGTATGAGCAGTGAACTTGTCAAGGACATCTGACCAGCATCTTCTGGTTGGCCTTCATTTCTCACACCTATTACTTTTTGTTCTTCTCCTTTATACCGATGATACAGAGGCATATTAGGAAGGGAAACAGTTAATGCAATGTATTTTTTCTCTTTGGGGGGTAAAGAAAAAGAACCAGAGATCAAGGTTCTCCAAGGCTTCTCTTCCCTTTCTGTGACTTGAGTGACAGTCTAGCTCTGACCACATGTTTAAATCACTGTACAAAGTAGGTGGGACTATTCTTGAAGCACTAAATTCTAAAGAATTAATTTGGGTTTCTAACAAAAGTAGTTTCAGGGCACTTTTGACATTGCTTTCTGTGATTTTCATTGGTTTTTTTGTGGAGTGGAAGGTGAAAAAGAGGTTGTTACAATTAAAGTAGGTACTTCCTCTAATTGGTTGTAGATACTGTGAGCAGAGATTTTAACAGGAAAGTAATTTAAGTGGAAGTGACTGTGGGGAACGTGAGTGGGGAACAAGAGATGGAAAGGTGTACATGCTCCTGGGGACTGAAAGACCAAGTGTGACTGGGCCGTGGCACGTTGGTAACCAAGTGTGCCCTTGATCCACCTCATGGGAAATCGGTGGGATGCACCGATTAGGAATACTGTGAAAAGCAAGACAGTTTGGAGAGCATTAGCAGTTAGAGTCACAGGAGGGGAGATGCAGTCCTGTGAGTAGACATGAGGAATTTTCAAATATAAAGTTTACGAAAGTTTCCTTTTATGAAGAACACCGCAGCCTAACTCATCTCTCCTGTAAAACCATAGTTACTTAGGGGCATCATGACAGTGATTAGTTTTTATTATTCTTTGTATATAGTAGGTACTAGATATATTTTAATTAATTCAATTTTAAAATAGGAAGCCAATACATAGAAAGTAGACTTTTCTTGTCATTATGTGTGTTCCATATAAGCCAAAGGAATCATTAGACTTAAATTGCTGGTATTCTGGAGTGCCAGACACCAGCATGTAGACCAAACCCTGAATGTGCACGGGCTTTCTGTGGGTCGCAGCAGGCTGTGCAGCGACTGCCACTCAGAAACCCTCCCACCAGCACGCAGTGGTGGGACAGCAGTATACCTTGGAACAAAGAAAGTTACATCCTCCTAAGAGCAGTGGGAGAGTCCATTTCTGTGCTAACTTACAAGTGTCTTTTTCTTATAAGGCACTGCTTTGTTTATAAAGAGTCACCTTACATCACATAACATTAATAATCATTGGTCCTCATTTTGGAGTCTTTATTAATCATCTGTTTTTGTATGCGTTGCCCATTTTTACCTCTCTTTGCCCTTTGAACTGTATTTGTGATGTATTATGCTACTGATCGGTTTTCGCTTTTTATGAGGTATATTTTCCTACGTGTTCTGGTAGCATTGGGTTTTGAATTTTCTTTAGAAAAATTCTAAGTAAGATCATAAAATATTTTCTTCTATCATTTTTATGATTTGGTTTCCTTATGTTTAAATTTTAAAATCCAAATGGAATTCGTATTTGTATTGTGTAGGTTTGTAGCTTTAGCCAATTTTAAATTTAAACGGCACAAATGTTCAGTAATCTAAAATTATCAGACCCTTTTTCGATGAGTCCTTCAGTGAGAACGTAAGTGATAAAGAAGCTTCTGTCTTAGGCTGTCTTCCATGAATTGTGGAACCAGCTCTGGTTTTCTGTAATGGAGCATGTTCTCCTGCCCTCCGTGAGCTTCAGCCAGTAGCAGCTTCTGTGGGGCTTGATGCTCCTCTACCAGGGAAGATTTTCAGTCTTTCTGAGGTTGTTTATTTGCTTAGAAAATTTACAATTAAATAATGCTGGCTTTAAAAAATGTGATAACTTCTTTACATAATTGACATAAAGATTTTCTTTAGATTATTCCTCATTCCTTTTGGAATACGATCATTAAACACTATATAACTGAGGAATTTAGATGAATTGAAATTGCTTTTTGTGTATAGTAAGAAAATTGCTGATAATGACCCAGATAGTTGAACTATTTTCTATTTAATAGAAAGACCAGTAGTAGTTATAACAAAAGAACCAAGTACCTACTGTATTATCTGAATATGTTTACTATCATTTACCTTAATCCTCACGACAGCCTTCTATATGTGTGTGTGTGTATAGTGTTTGTATATATGTATGTATTTGTGTGGGGGTGTGTGTGTAAATATATAGTATTTCCAAAAGGAAACAAAAAAGCGTTCTGAGGTCTAAAAGTTTGGGAAACAAAATAATAAAACTAAACATTTATTTGAGCAGTAGTTTCAAAACTTTTCTTAATTTATAGACACACACACACATATATATACATACATACATACATACATACATACATACTTTTTGTTTGTTTGTTTTGCAG
Source organism: Perodicticus potto (assembly GCA_963574655.1). Taxonomy (NCBI): domain Eukaryota; kingdom Metazoa; phylum Chordata; class Mammalia; order Primates; family Lorisidae; genus Perodicticus; species Perodicticus potto. The sequence continues at coordinate 9,947 of CAUYRH010042876.1, read as the reverse complement.
TTTTTGGCCGGGGCCAGGTTTGAACCCGCCACCTCCAGTATATGGGGCCAGCGCCATACTCCTTTGAGCCGCCCATACTTGTATTTATTTATTTTTTTGAGACAGGATCTGGCTCATCGCCAGGCTAGAGTGCGTGGCATTATCATAGGTTACTGCAGCCTCAAACTGCTGGACTCCAGCATCTTCCTGCCTCAGCCTCTGAGTGGCTGGGTCTACAGGCACACGCCACTGCACCCTGTAGATTTTTCTATTCTTCGTGATTAGGAGGTCCTCAGCGAGGCTCAGACTCCTGGCCTCAGGCAGTCCTCCTACCCAAACTTCACAAAGTGCTGGGATTAGAAGGATGAGCCACCACGCCTGCGTTTGAATTTTTAAGAGGAAAGTAACAGTATTCAATGTTGTCCTTACTTTCCTGAATCTCCCCATTTTTGTATTTACAGTTTTTGTTAACATCTTCAGAGATAGTATTATTTGGGTAAGGATTTTGTAGACCTTTGTACATATTTCTTGTTTATTTTTATTATACTTATGCTTTTCTGACTTTCATAACTTTATACTTTTTGATCAAATCTGTCTTTATTTGACTTTATGATTTTCAACCTTTATTACGCTTAGGATATGTTTGAATAAAAGGCAGAGTTAACTGAGCATGGTTGCTTACACCTTTAATTTCAGCACTTTGAGAGAATGAGTCAGGAGGATCACTAGAGGCCAGGAGATTGAGGCCATGCTGGACACAGAGACCCTATCTCTAAAAAAAAAACTTTTTTAAAAATTAGCCAGATGTGGTGGCATGTGCCATTAGCTACTCAGCATGCTGAGGAAGGAGGATCGCTTGAGCCTAGGAATTTGAGGTTGTAGTGAGCTATGATGACACCACCACACTCCAGCCTGGGTGACAGAGGGAAACCAGACAGCTTTCTCTCCCTAAAGTAGTATTTCAGGAAGTTATAGATTCTTATCGTGGATTCTTGGATTTTGTTGAGAATAAGTTTTAGAGTAAAAAGCAGTAGCGTAGTGAGTTCTTACCTAGAGTTCATGGTGTACTCTTGGAGGACAGATGGGGACGCAGTTGTTACAGTGTCATGTGATTGGGGACTTGCAGCTGAAGACAGAACAGCGTCAATTTTGAATTCACAATATGCTGTATCTCAGCGTAAAGCAGGAACTGAATATAGTGTGCTCTAGCAAACTGTTAGGCAGTCCCAGAATGACTTCAGTGATGACAGACCCTTATGCATATGAAGAGCTTGAATAGTTATTTTACAAACTTGACTTGAAAAAGCAATATTTCCAAAATAGCATATTTTAAAATAATAAGTGATTTAAAATATGTGTGTATTCAAACTAACAAAATATATATACCATTAGATATTGTCTTCCTTACGTTTCGTAAATTCAAGTTGACTCTTCCTGTATCCCAGCCCCCATTTTTAAAATACCGTTCTTTAGGAAAATTTAGGTTAATTTTATATTCAGAATTATAATACATTTAGATTCATACTCCATTTAAGTATATGTGACCTAGATTCACTTAAATATTTTAGTTTTATAATTCTTTTTTAACCAATTATGCTATATCTGTCTAGCATTTATTATGAAGCCTCTTCAATTTATCAAAGAAGAATTTATGCCACTATCGTAATGTCATGCATTGACTAAGCCCTTTTTTACATCCTTAAATTGTTTGCCACTATCACTCTAAATACCACTTGGTTTCCCAATTTAATGATTATTATAGTCTTATTAAGTATAACAGTTTTCAAAAGTACAATGCTTCACTTTTTAAATCTTTTTTATTCTTGGTTTTGATTGTATTTTTAGTCTTTTGTTCTATATTCTAACTACAGTTAACACTCGGATGTGCTGTCCTGTAACATAATTAATGTGCTTCAGGTCTCCTCAGTGCCGCTAGGGTCACTGTCCCCAACTCTGTCCCCTTGGCAGAGTACTCATTAATTAGTTCAATCCTCAGAAGCATGTTCTGTCTACACAGCCATGTACATTTAGTGTGTGCGTCTGCATGCTTGTGTGAGTACTGTGCACACGTATCTCTGTGTCATAACTGATTACACTGTGATGTGTGTGTGTGACACACTTCCAGTTGCTTTTAGTACGTGTTTTGCCTTCATCTGTGGTGGTCATCTTTCTCTGCCAATACGGGATGTGATATGTGTGTGTGTGTATGTGTCTGTGTGTATAAAGATAAATATTTATATAAAATTGCTGCAGAACATTTCATAATATAGCCTACATCCTACTGATGGTTGGTGGCAGCTATGAGTGCAGTAATTTTGAAATATTTTCCACTTACTTTATAAACCAGTTAACTGTCATTCAAAGTTTTCAAAATAATCTTACTAGAATTTTAATTATAATTATGTTAACTTTGTGGGTTGTCTTATAAAGAATAACATCTTTAACCTTAACCTTACAGACATGTGGTGCTTGTCTCTGTTTCACAAACTCTCCCTTGTCCACTATTAATTTTTTTTACATGTCTCATATAATTCATGTGTTTCGTGTTGCTTTTATGAAAACGGTGTTTCCTTGTGTATGATAAAAGGGAGCTTAAGTACACTTACTCACAATATACACAACTGGCCCCCTTGCTCAATTCTATTTTTAGTTCTTTTAGCCCTACTTGCAGTTAAACAGGCATTATTGTTTTTATGAATCATCGTAAAACTTCTTGAATCATATCTCGAGCAGTGCCTCATACGGGGCGATATGCATTCCGAGATACTGAAAGACCACTCGGTGCTGTCAAAGCGTCTCTTCCTTTCCAGGAAGAGGGAATTCTTTCTTTGTAGAGAAGCCTGGGAATGGTAAGGTAATGAAATGGGGAGATGAGGGAAGTGGAGCACGTTGGGGCCTCTAACCCGGGAGAGCTCTCCAGGTGGTGGGTGCAGGTGCTTATCTTATTCTCCTGCCTAATGTCAGACCCTGTCCGGTTGATCCCAATAGATCAAGACTAAAGCAGAACAAAACTGGGGTGGTGAGGTAGATGTGTGGCTTTCCTTGGGCCAACGGAAATTAGTGTTTAGTTAGTGTCTCTGTGTGCCAGATTTCTTCTAGGTGCATACGGCGTTTGTGCCATTCTGTCTGCATTCAACTTATCTTCAGCGAGATAACATTACTTGCACATATTAATAAATACACACAAATGACCTTGTTGGACCTTATGACATACTTGCATTTTGTCCCTTTTCTCTCTAGTAACATAGTTAACTCAAAATTTTTATCATACCAGCTGACAACTACATTCCTGTGATTAACCAGGAATGGATCAGGTTGGGTAGGTGTGACCTGGGAGAGGGAACAGTGCAGAATGGTGGACCCTGCCAGACGTACACCCCTCCCGCTACCTGTTTAATTGTGTCAGGGTGGCAGGTGAATAAATAGACCAGCAGCATAACATAGAAAGCCCATAATTAGTTTCAAATAATGGAAACTAGTATAGTATTATTAGTATAGTATAGTATAGTATTATTTGAAACTAGTTTCAAATAATGGAAACTGGAAATTGGTAAGGGTGGCATTTCAAGTCAGTGGGGGAAAGACGGACTTTTAAAAATGTTATTGAGATAACTAGCTGCTAGTCTGAATCCATGCTTTACACACTTTAGGTTAGTTTTGAAACAGATCTAACATTTAATGTATCATAATGAACTAGACAAGTACTTGAACTGAATTTGGGACGATTCTTTCATAACTACCAGGTAAAGAAGCCATAGAACAAAGGATGAGCAAACCAAGAAAGGTCACAAGATGCTCTAAGCACAGTCAAAAGAAAAAATGAAACTAAGGAAAAAAGATTTGTGATTTCTATCATAGACACAAAGCCAGTATCCTTAATCCATAAAAGAATGAAGAGCAACCCAATAGGCAAAAGGAAAAAAAAAATGCAAGAATATGAACAGTGCATTCAAAATATGCAAGGCTTTTCAACATCTGAAAGCTATTTAATCTCATTCATTAAAAGAAAAGTGGAAATTCAGACTTAAAAATTAAAATTCTAACAAATTTTTTACCTAACACCTTGGCAAAATTTCCAAAGTTTAATAGTAACCTATGTTGGTAAGAATGTGCAGAACCAAGCTCTCAAACATGGTGGTGGCTATGGCTGTGGCAACTCTGGAGGGCAACTTAGCAGAATTTATCAAAACTACAAACACATCTGCCCATTGACATCTAAAGCCGTTCCACTAGCATCCTGGGACTCTCTTGGCTCCTGAGAAATGGAAGGCATGCCACAGAATGTTCACCGCACCCTCCTTTACACCAGCAATGACTGGTCACTTCCCACGTGCCTGTCAGTAGGGTGTCAGTTATGTAAATATGCTGTGTGTGCTCCGCAAAACACAGTGCACCATGGAAAGGGGGCAAGGAATGTGGGACGTGCGAGTAGGGGGCTTGAGCTGGGGTCAAGACGCCCTTTACCCACTGACATGGCAAGGTCACAGGCCAAGCTGGTCGATGAGAAAGCAAGATGCTGAGAGGTGGGCACGCGGATTTTACAAGGACAGAACACACAGTATGGACAGAAAATGCGTTTTCTAATTCTCCCAAAGGATAAAGAGAAGTGTCTTATGCCTGTGGCAAGCTGGGCCAGGGTGGAGGCAGGTGAGAGGTGCCTCATCCCATTGTTGGAGTCTTGGTGTTTAACACACATGAGTGCACATTGTCTACCAACTTTATGGAGGTGTGTGTGTGTTTTTTTTTTAAGTAAGTAAACATCAAAAGGAAAAAAAATAGAATTTTTTTTAAAGCTTGCTTCTCCTTAAATTCAGTAACATAAACTTAGGCTTTTTATGTTAAGAGTAAGTTAGTGAAGTACTGACCACTCATAGGTTCTATTCTAGAAGCACTTGTATTCTATTTATTGTTTTAACATACGTTGCCCTTGAACAGAATAACAGATCCTAAGGTTAATAAGTCGGTCCTTTCTTGGGTCCTTTTGCTAATTGGTCACCCTATACTTTATTTCTATTTATTTATTTATTTAGACAGGTTCCTGCTCTGCTCCATGACTGAAGCTGTCTCCAGATTTTCAACATGTTATATTCTTAACTTTACTCTGAAATGTGATCTTAACTTAGAAGGCCTTTTCCATTAAAAACAGCACGGGCACTTTCCAGGCTAGCCCTGTGAGGATCAGCGCAGAATGAGATTCTCAGTGCTGGTAACACCCCTCAGGGGTATTCAGGGCCTTGTCCTCAGCTGGCAGTGCAGGGGCAGTTTCTGTCACCTGGGGCTGCGATGGTGGAATGGAATTTAGAAAGCACAGAGCCGATCTCTGCATTTCTGTGAGAGCTCCAGTTAGCTGGAGTGACTCCATGCAGGCGTCGCCTTGCTGAGTGCCCTGCAGACAGTCCCCTGCTCCCTTCACACTGGCTTCAAGATCCAGGAGGGAGGGGTTGGGGTCTGGAGCCCATGAAGAGCTTTTACAGTTCTCGGAATTAGCACGTGAAATTTCCTGTTTGTGTGCATTTGCCTTTCTCTAAGGAAAAGGGTAATACGCAGTTTACATTTGGTGTCTTTGTGGCTTGATACGGTTGACCGTACTTCACAGCTGAGGAAAGGGACTGTGGGTATCGGAGGACTCTCCCTGGGTCACACGGCTGTCCCAGGCTCTGAAATTTGCATGCTGGGAGTGGACTCTGGGCTGCCTGACTCTGAAGTGTCCCAACTGTAGCCCTTGGGACACGTGCTGATTTTGTGAGGACTTTTTTGCTTATCTTTAGTGTCAGATATGCACATGGAACTTTTTTTTTAATTTTTTATTTTTGCTAATCGGCTTTTTCATTTGTGTTTGTGTAGTGTATGGCCCAAGAAAACTCTTATTCTTCCAGTGTTCAGCAAAGGAAAAATAAGGTTGGACACCCCTGTGTTATACTCAAAGGTGTTTCTTCTGCACCACTCTTGTCTGAATGCAGGAATGGGAGGAAGAGGACATCGAGGGCTGAGGCAGCTTATTGTGGTCGTTAGGAAGCAAGGTAGGAGGACACAGTCCATTGCAAACCCCCAGGGGAACTGCTCAGACACTGCCTCTTCACTTTGTCCTTTGCTGAAACTTGAATTGTCATAAGTTCTTCCTAGCACTCCTCTATTTAAAATATATATATAATCCTTTGCATGTTTCTGAGAATTGTTCTTATAAATTTAATAGAAAATTTAAATTTCTGTTGCCTCCCCCATAGGGAAATATCCCGTTACATGTAGCTGGTGACAGGAGTCAGATCTTGGCTTACGGTCAGATTTCCTGGGCAGAGGAGAGAAAAATCAGAGGTCGGACTAGGTCTGGGGTGATTTCCAGAGGAGCAGTGCTTGGCCGGGGAGGCACATATGCTCAGAAATGGACAGAACGTCCTTCCTGTACTTCTCTCCATCCCCAAGAGGCCCGCCCTGAGTCCATGCTCCCCCACCCCCATCTAACTGCGGGGTGCGGGCTTGTGTGTGCACCTGCCTCTGGTGTGAGGAGAGAGATGAGGAACCGGGGCTCTGTCAGCACGAGCTGCACATCAGGCAAAACTCGGCATGCGGGCGCCTTGATTAGAACATATTTCCCACTCTGGTAGAGGCCGGTGGAGGCTTAGACCTCTTCTCTAGCTTGGTAACTTTGCCATCTGAACGTGTGGCCTCTGCAGTTCCAGTAACATAGGAAATGTGACAGAGGCATATGAGTTTTTTCTTAATTGAGACGTGATTTCTATATCTTACAACTGAACCATTGAAATTGCAACATTCTGTGGGTTTTGGTATAGTCTCTATGTGACTACCACCACAAGTGATTTTAGGTTATTACCCCCAAAACAAACCATATGCACTAGCTTCCTCTTTTCTTCCGGTCTGCATTTCTTATATGTGTATATTTAAAGCACACAATTCCAAATATATGTGTACATGTTATAAGGCATAAAATAGTGTGTATATTATTGTATATCAATATATATTTACATATCTGTAAATGTAAAGTGTATATAGATGGAACGGTCCTTAATGTCTTTAAAAATCTCAATTTCCATACTTCTTCTTTCTTGTTTTATTTTATATTTTTAAATATAAAAGGAGCCTCTCACCTTTTCTAATCTTCTCTTTCTTCCTCTGCCCCCATATGCACGTTACCTATTTCAGTAAGACTTATAATTTTTAGATTATACATACTATTTAGTTACCAATAACTATTGCCTTATTTTTTCCCTAGATAACGGCCTTCTCAAAAACAAAATGATCAGCTTTTAAAGTATTTTTTTTTTTTTTTTGCAGTTTTTGGCCGGGGCTGGGTTTAAACCCGCCACCTCTGGCATATGGGGCGGTGCCTTACTCCTTTGAGCCACAGGCACCACCCTAAAGTCATCTCTTTCTTCCTCTCCTGAAGGTTAGGTTTCATTGCTTATATTGTTCCCCATGAATATATGCATCAAACATTGAACTGTGTTCATTTTGGCAATTTAATTTCTTCACATGATTGGTGATTGTCTTTGATGATACTTCATGCCTAGCACTCTACATAAGGAAGTACTATTGGTGGTACCAAAGAATGCAGATTCCTGATAAACAGCACTAATTAGCAGCTGACAGTGGTGAATCAGCAAACAGTGGTGAATTTAGGGGGTGTCTGTAATCCTGTTGAAAACAAATTGAAGATCTGCAGAATTAAGGGAGTCATCTGGAACATTTACCTTACTAGTTTGAAGAATTCAAGATGTCATCCTCTTCTTTTTAACTATCACAAAAGTGGACATTTGTGTTGTCCAACTCCAGCTGTTTTCCCCTTGTTACTTCTGTCAACATGATCCAGACGATCATATGCTTTGATGAGACTCCGGCATCCTACCCTTTTCTTAGAATGTGATAGTATTTTTCATGTGTAAGTACTAGAAGGAAAGCCGCCTGTGGAGTACTCAAATTAGGCCTTAAAAACGGAACACCTGGATTCCCATTTTACCTTAACCACTTAGCCGCATAACCTTTGTAAGTCAGTCTGTCGTCGTGATACTTACTGCTTCTCAGTAAAATCACTTAAGCTTTCGCGAAGTTACCAGGCAGTGGTGGCCCATGGCACATGTTAAGTCCTTCCTCTTTTTTTCTTCAGAGAATAATTATTAATTAACAATAGAGAATGTACATTAAACACAAATTTGGTAATTCAGAAGTGACATACAAAATAAGCTATGTATGCATGTATTTGCTAACTACCTTACATATATTTAGTCTAAGTTCTTAGACAGACTGAACATCCATCGTGATAGAGCCTTTGCCCAAAGCAAGTTGAAAATAACTGGGAAAATCTCTGTTATTTCAGTTCTTCTTATTCTTGTTATTGTTCTTTTTTAGAACAATAAAAGGTGATAGTGTTATTTGAAGTTTTTAAATATATAAATCATTAAAGTCTATTTAGAAAAATAAAGAGAAATAGTATTGCAATATAACTGCAGTAATATTTTTATGTGTTTCTAGTCTTTTTTCCCTCGGCACAAAGAGATTTAATGTGTCAGATTTAATGAGGTGCATGATATTTATTTAATAATGTGCATGTGATGACAGACTCTGCCTGGAGCGGGGGACACCCTGGCACTGTTTCTGAGGACCATCTTGGGCCCAGTTACAGGACTGTTCCCTCCTGCAGGGCGCCCATTTCTGAGGAGTGTCGCATGAGGGTGTTCCTGTCCTCTTCGTCCATTTTCATTAGCTCGCCCTTGCTCGGGGTACACTTCTCTGTACTCTTGTCATGAGTCTTTGAATTTCTACATGTGAGTAGTAGGACAGCTAGTGTAAAATCATTGATCACAACCATTTTGCTTTCTTGACCAGTGTTTCCCAGGGTGCATTCCCTGAAAAATAAACATTATAATGTCAGTGAATATCATGCCCCAAAGTGATTCCAATTATAAGTGTTCTGGCAACATGACCTACATGAAGTTTCTTGTAGGGCATTTCCTACTCTGAAGTGTGCCATGAGAGGTGTCCACTCACTGCCATTCCCAGCCTCATTGGGTCATAGAAGTCCTTCTTCAATGAACATCTTGCTGGACTTTGTTCTTCAGCAATACCTTCAGGAAATATTGATACACACATTGCTCTGTTTTCTTCTGGCATTTCATTTCAGCCAGAAATTAAATTTCTACCTTACCATCTGATAGAATTTGTATAGAGCTCTTTTCATTGGTGTTCTAAAAATGACAAAGATTAAAGAAAAACAGCTGTGTGTGCTCAGAAAGCATCTAGGTGTGCCATTTTCTGTGTTCAGAGGGTCCATTATGCCGTCTCGTGTGTTCAGAGGGTCTGGTGTGCCTTCTCCTGTGTTCAGAGGGTCCAGTGTGCCGTCTCGTGTGTTCAGAGGGTCCAGTGTGCCGTCTCGTGTGTTCAGAGGGTCCAGTGTGCCTTCTCCTGTGTTCAGACGATCCATTGTGCCGTCTCGTGTGTTCAGAGGGTCCAGTGTGCCGTCTCTGTGTTCAGAGGGTCCAGTGTGCCTTCTCCTGTGTTCAGAGGGTCCAGTGTGCCATCTCCTGTGTTCAGAGGTTCCAATGTGCCACCTCACATGTTCAGAGGGTCCAGGTGTGCCGTCTCTTGTGTTCAGAGGGTCCAGTGTGCCTTCTCCTGTGTTCAGACGATCCATTGTGCCGTCTCGTGTGTTCAGAGGGTCCAGTGTGCTGTCTCTGTGTTCAGAGGGTCCTGTGTGCCTTCTCCTGTGTTCAGAGGGTCCAGTGTGCCGCCTCGTGTGTTCAGAGGGTCCAATGTGCCACCTCACGTGTTCAGAGGGTCCAGTGTGCCTTCTCCTGTGTTCAGAGGTTCCAGTGTGCCGCCTCGTGTGTTCAGAGGGTCCAGTGTGCCTTCTCCTGTGTTCAGAGGGTCCAGTGTGCCGCCTCGTGTGTTCAGAGGGTCCAGTGTGCCTTCTCCTGTGTTCAGAGGGTCCAGTGTGCCGCCTCGTGTGTTCAGAGGGT
>CAUYRH010042874.1:0-18524 GCA_963574655.1 Perodicticus potto | reverse complement strand
AAGGTGTGCTTCCTGGAGCAGCAGAACAAGATGCTGGAGACCAAGTGGAGCCTCCTGCGGCAGCAGATGACAGCTCGAAGCAACATGGACAGCAAGTTTGAAAGCTACATCAGCAGCCTGCCAGACAGCTGGACACACTGGGCCAGGAGAAGCTGAAGCTGGAGGCAGAGCTTGGCAACATGCAGGGGCTGGTGGAGGACTTCAAGAATAAGTGTGAGGAGGAGATCAACAAGCGTACAGAGATGGAGAATGAATTTGTCCTCATCAAGAAGGATGTGGATGAGCGTACATGAACAAGGTGGACCTGGAGTCCCGCCTGGAAGGGCTGAGTGGCGAGATCAACTTCCTCAGGCAGCTGTATGAAGAGGAGCTCTGTGAGCTGCAGGCCCAGATCTCGGACACGTCTGTGGTCCTGTCCACTGACAACAGCTGCTCCCTGGACACAGCACCATTGCTGAAGTCGGCGCCCAGTATGAGGAGATCGCCAACCGCAGCCGGGCTGAGGCTGAGAGCGTGAACCAGACCAAGTACGAGGAGCTGCAGGTGCAGGCTGGGAAGCACAGGGATGACCTGCGGTGCGCAAAGACGGAGACCTCCGACGTGAACTGGGACATCGCCGGCTCCAGAATGAGACCGAAGCTCTCAAAGGCCAGAGGGCTTCCCCGGAGGCCGCCGTCGCGGATGCCAAGCAGTGTGGGGAGCTGGCTCTTAAGGATGCCAACGCCAAGCTGGAGGCCGCCCTGCATCAGGCCAAGCAGGACGTGGCTCAGCAGCTGCGTGAATAGCAGCATCTGATGAACGTCAAGCTGGCCCTGGGCGTGGAGATCGCCACCCGTGCAAGCTGCTGGAGGGCGAGGAGAGCCTGCTGGAGTAGGGGATACGGAACGTGAGTATCCACATGAAGACCACCAGGGGCTACTCAGGTGGCCTGAGCTCGGCCTACTGGGGCCTCGCAAGCCCTGGCCTCGGCTATGGCCTGAGCTCCTTCCAGACCAGCTTTGACTCTGGTGGAGGCTCCAGCTCCTTCAGCCGCACCAGCTCCAGGGCTGTGGTTGTGAAGAAGATTGAGACCGAGCCGGGAAGCTGGTGTCTGAGTCCTCTGAGTCCTGCGCAAGTGAGCTGCCACCGCGGCCCCCCAATCTGCCCTCTCACACGGCAGCCACAGAGCCTGTGGGGGAGAAGCTGTGCCAAGATCACACGGAACAGGACACCCACCGGAGGCTCAGCCCATCCTGTGGGGAGTTTACCGCCTGGGTTACCCCCTTACCCACGCCCCCAGCTAAAAGCCAATTTGATTGCTTTTTCCAAAATCAAGCCGCAATGCCAACCAAAAATAAACAAATAAAAGCTATTTTTCCAGGTTCAGAAATAATATGTGTATATGGCTCTCTGTAGATTTGGTCCCTTTAGTTATCCACTTAATTCCTATTATGGTAGCTGAGAATATTTTGCTTTTGTTCACCCCCTTCGGTTCTCTCATCTAATCTAGTACATGTCAGGTTTTGCCACTATGGAGCATTTCAGCTTTATAACTATACTGATATTGCTCACTGTCAAATGCCCGTGATCTTATGTCCTTTCTCGCACAACTCTTTCGAAATGTTAATAATTGTGGCATTTTACTTGATTTCTTATTTTCTTTGCATTTTATAAGCCTCCTCACATTTTCCAGTAATTCCGTGAAATAGTTTTTGAAATAAATTTCCATGTGGTCAAACTTTTCTCCCCTCTGCCCTGGAGACATGTGTCTTGGAGCGCTCTGTCCTCCTGCCCCGGCCTGTCCCAGGTGCCTTAGCAGGGTCATCGTACTGGCTGGCGCGCCCCTTACTTTTCTCCTGTGTTAGAACCCTGCTTCCTTAGTTCCATAGCTCCATTTCTTTTTTTTGCAGTTTTTGGCCGGGGCTGGGTTTGAACCCGCCACTTCCGGCATATGGGGCTGGCGCCCTACTCCTGTGAGCCACAGGCACTGCCCTCATAGCTCCATTTCTAATGATTTAGTCTTCCGTGTTGGTAGAGTTCAACTTCTGTCAGGGAGATAACGTTTTTGAGTCCCTGAGCATCTATCTGAAAATACCTTTTCCCCCTAGCTTCATACCTGATTGATAGTTTGGCTAGGGCAAGAATTTTAGGCTGAAAATTACTTTCACTCAGGATTTTAAGGTGTTCTTCATTGTCTTCTAGCACCCAGTGTTGCTGTGAAGAATTGCATAGAGCCAGTCATATGAGAGAAAGAGAGAGAGGCCAAGACTCAGGTGGAAACTGCAGTGTGTCTTTATAAGTGAAACTTGGAAGTGACTTATCTTTGTCTCTCTGTGTTCCATTAGTCAACACAGACCGACCATGGCACAATGTGGAAGAAACAAAGCAAATGTGTGAATAGCAGAAGATAGGATATTTGGTAGCTAGTTGTCTTAGAGGTTGGCCATCGTGGGGTCATTTGTTATACAGACTTTCTACATGTCCCCCATTTTCAGTACCCCACTTTCAAAAAGTTTTATTGATTGATTGGGATTCAATGAGGGTGCATAGAATTAGGTTACACTGATTGCATTTGTTAGATAAAGTTCCTCTTATAATTGTGTCCCAGCCCCAAGAGGTGTGCCATACACTGTGACCCCACATCCCCCTCCATCCTCCCTTTTCCCAACTTGCTCATTCTCCTACCTTGCCTTATATTTGCTCATCTACTGCCTTCATATTAGAATAGAGTACATTGGATTCCTGCTTCTCCATTCTTCTGATGCTTTACTAAGAAGAATGTGTTCCACCTCCATCCGGGTTAATACAAAAGATGTAAAGTCCCCATGTTTTTTAGTGGCTGAATAGTATTCCATGGTATACCTATACCACAGCTTGTTAATCCATTCCTGGGTTGGTGGGTATTTAGGCTGTTTCAGTGCCTCTCTTTTTAAGGAAACTGTTGCCTCCAATCCTTTCTACCTCTGAGGGTTTGAGGGGTGACCTGGTTTGCTTCTCACTGGCGGTTGCTTCCTCTGAGCTCTCAGCTCTCTGTCATACCATTTTTGTCCCTTTATCCTTCTGTTTCCGCATGCCCTGGCTTGATGCTACAGCCTTGTTAATTTGGAGGTTTGGTATCCTGCTCTCCTTGTTATTTGGAGATGAGTTTCGAGAAAGGAATAGGGGTAGAAAGAGTTTTATGTTACCATTTTGGACCCAGAAGTCTTTCTAGAAACTCTCCATCTTTGCTGTCCTTTATGGATCTCCTGTGCTCAGAATTTGGGATTTTCAGTCCAAAAGCCACGAACTGACCCATTTGTTGTCTGTATTTTGCAATGTGATTTTTCCCCTACAGAATGAATGCTCAGTTCATAGATATGGAAGGACAAACAATAAAGGAAATGTGTGGAGTGGGCCAGCCTGGTAACTTGCCAAAATATTATTCTACTACCAAAATTAAAGATTAAAGACCAGGAACACTGGAAGCATCAGAGAGGAGTTGTGAACCAAGCTGTGCAGTATGATTTCAAATTTAAAATGGCAACAGGAAGAAAACGCCACCCTGAATGCTAGAAACCAGGCAGAAGTCCTGGGTAGGCCACTGAGGAGCCGGGGGAGGTCACTAAGAAATCTTGGCACACCAACAAATTTGATGACTCAGGGAAAACACATTTATTTTAATTTTTAAAAACATTTTAGATTAATATGAGGGTACAAATTTTTAGGTTACATTGTTCTCACTTCCAAGGTAAAGTTCAAGTTGGCGTTGAGCCCTTCCCCCAGGGGGTGTGCTGAACACGCTGACATTGTGGACATTAGGTGTAATCCTGCCAATTGCCCTCCCACTTCCCTCCAGTTGTCCTCTCCGTCCCCTCACCCCTCTCTCCTCTCCCTCCTCCTTGCTAGACTATGTTTGTGTTTTATTGTTCATATGGATGTGCAACTGTTTATATATCGATTTTATATTAGTATTGAGTACCTTGGAGATGTGTGTATATATATATATACATATATATATATTTTTTGTTTGTTTGTTTGTTGTTTTTTTTCAGGGAAAAAAAAGTTAAAGAGATCTTCAGCCAGATCACTTACTTGACAAATTGGGAAACTGAGGTCAGGGAAGGGAAGGGACTTGACCAAGGTCGCCCAGCCAGTTCATAGCAGAGATGGAACCTAAACTTCACTTTTCACTTTGGTACTTTTTCTTCATTACACCACGAAGCTGTCTACCTTTTTATGATCTTTTAAAAAATATTTTGTGAATGTTTTTGACAATTATCTATACAGTTTTTTATTTCTGAAGAGCAAGAATGTAATTTTTACTGATATCCAGAGGGCCTGCTCTCTGCGATCCGTCTTGCTAGTGGTAGTTCTGGGCAGGGAGTAGACAAGACGTTTGGGAAACACAGTGTAAAGTAAGCGGTCACCTTTACAGCCAGACTCCACAGAGCCTTTCCCTCGGCAGCGTAGAACGTGACTCTTCATGGAGATGTTCGGGTCAGCATACTAGTCCGACTGGTTACATAATGTGGAGCCACAGACTGAGTGATTTGAACAACAGGAATTTATTTTCTCACAGTTCTGGAGGTGGGAAGTCTGAGATCAAGGTGTTGGCAGGTTTGTTTTCTCTCAAGGCCTCTCTCCTTGGCTCCCAGAGTGCTGCCTTCTTGCCCTGTCCTCACATGATCTCTCCCCTGCACCTGTGCTTCCCTAGTGTCTCTCTTTGTGTTCAAATTTCTTTTTTCTTTTTTTGAGACAGAGTCTCACTCTATCGCCCTGGATAGAGTGCGGTGGCATCACAGCTCACAGCAACCTCCAACTCCTGGGCTTAGACGATTCTCTTGCCTCAGCCTCCCAAGTAGCTGAGACTACAGGTACCTGCCACAACGCCCGGCCATTTTTTGTTGCAGTTGTCATTGTTGTTTTTAGCTGGCCCAGGCTGGGTTCGAACCCGCCACCCTTGATGTTATGTGGCTGGCGCTGTAACCACTGTGCAACAGGAGCTGAGGCTGTGTCCAAATTTCTTCTCCCTCTTCTTCCTTTTCCCCTTCTTCTACTCTTCCTTCTCCTCCTCTCCCCTCCTCTTTCCCCCTCTATCTTCCTCTTCCTCTGTCCTCTCATTCTGTCACCCAGACTAAAGTGTAGTGGTGGAATCTTAGTCCACTGCGGCCTCAAATTCCTGGACTCAAGTGATCTTCCCATCTCAGTCTCTCAAGTAGCTGGGATGATAGGGGAGCACCAGCACGCCTGGCTAATTTTTTAATTTTTTGTAGAAACAGGGTCTTGCAGTGTTATCTGGGCTGGTCTTGAACTCCTTGCTCTCCATCCTCCTGCCTTGGCCTCTAAAGTGCTGGGATTGCAGATGTGAGCCCCTGCAGCTGGCCACATTTTCTTCTTATTATAAGGACACACATCAGATTCCTGAAGGATTTATTTTAACTTAATCACCTCTTAAAGGACTTATTTCCAAACTCAGTCATGCTCTGAGGTATGGGAGTCCATGTGAATTTTGGAGGGGTACAACTCACCCCGTCCACAGCACTGTTTCTCCAACTTAGTAAATGGTGGAATCCTTTGCGGTATGAAGGATTTGTGTTTTAGGGAAGAGTCTTTGGGAAATGGTGCTGTAAGGAAACAAAACAAAAGGCCAAAGTTGTAAAGTGGCATTGACCTGCACCAACATCCATGGAGGGGAGGGGTCTGAGTGACGTCCTGATGGAAATCAGGAGTGTATCATGGAATTCAGTCTCTGTCTCCTGGTTTCTCTGTCACCTCTGCCTTGCTCTTCCAGGCTTCATTTAATTTCATTCCCCTTTTCCTGCAGAGGGGCTTTCCCCATGACCCCCGAGTAAGGGAGCATTCCTTGTCAGCTCTGGTATAAAAAAGACTCTAATGACACTGGCGTGGGTCCCATGTTGGGGCTATTTGTTTCTTTTATGAGCCCCAGGTGGGGTGTAATCCAGATGTGGGAATGAAGACTATGCAGAGAATAAAGCTAACACCCACCACAAAGAAGACAGAAAGTGCCTGTCACTGTAGTGAGACTGGAAGAACACAGCAGTCCGGTCCCAGGGGCTGCAGAGCTGTGGGGAAGAGAAGGGTCTCACAACATCTATTGTCTCAATCAGGATTTGCCCTGTGTTCGTTTATATAATTGTCAGCCAGATGTGGCCATGAGAAGGAAACACCGGGGAGGCTCAGGAAAACAGAGTATTACACACACAGGTCCTAGAAACAGGGGACCACACAGGGCCACCAGGACAAGAACCAGGGTGTTTGGGAGGGAGGAGGGGAGGGAAGGGGGGGAGCCTAGGCCGCACCGTGGACTTATTGGAGTCCACGAGGAAGGCAGGCCAGAGAAAGGTGAACAGTTGAGGAGTGGCTAGTTGGAATAATTTTAACAGACTCTGAGCTTTAGACATGGTCCTTGGATCTTCTGGCCATGGATGCTCAGGCAGAGGAATGTTGCCTGCTGCGGGTATGGGCCTGGTAGACGAGGTAGGACCTGGACTGGTTAGTTTACACATGCAAGGCTTACTCTGGCTGGGCCCTTTGCTGTCTCTCTAAAAATTTGCTAGAAATCCTAGCTAGAAAGGATTTTATGATGTCAAAACACCATAATCTACAGAACATTAAAAACACACACACACACACAAAAACAGTACGAGGTGCAATCAGGAAGCCAGAACCCCAAATCGCGAGATGTATGCACAGTTACAGGGCTAGGCTTTTCTCAGTTGTGTGAGTTGCTAAGCAGGCTGTTGTCTTTGGGGTTGATTTCTCCTGGAGCCTGAAGTTCCCACTCAGGAAGGGTGTGGCAGGGGAGAGTAAAGATGGATGGGCCCAGGAGCGTGAGTGGGAACCCATGGGGACAGCCGCTCAGCTCTCACTGCCTCCTCCCTGGCTCATGCCAGCACCCTGCAGGAGAAGCGAGAGCCCGTCTTTGGGTCACTCCACACATGCCCAGCGCAGGAGTGGGAGGATGGGAAATAGGATCAGGGGAAGGAGGGACAGTCGCAGACCCGACAGCTACTCCACCGTGACAGTGAGGTGAGTCATCAGGTAAGTGACAACCTGTGAGTCTCAAAAGCAGCTGGTGAGTCTGCCCCAACTTATGGTCTCACCTAACCAGAAGCACACAGGGCAGGGAATTTGAGGAGGGAACTCGAGTTCAGCCTAGATAAGCTGGCAGATTCCTGAGCTACCTCGTGAGTCCACCTGGAGCACTGGATGGGAGGAGTGGCTAAGAAGGAACTGTGAGATTGTGTGCAAGTGTGTGTGTGTGAGAGAGAGAGAGAGCGAGCATTTGGAGCAGGGTGGGGACTGTGTAATGGATGGGTAGAACAGAGCAGGTGAAAGAGCTGGGAACAACCATTGCAAGGTGCTGGGGAACTGTTCTGAGGCTGAGCCGTGGGACACTCATTGTTCTCTCTATCCCCTTCCCTAACAGCCTTTGACATTTTTCCTCTGAGGAGTGAGAGTGAGAGGACATTGGAAACCAGGATTCTCTTTCTCTCTCTTCCTTTCTTTCCTTTCTCTTCCCTTCCCTCTCTTCTCTTTCTTTCCTCTTTCTCTCTTTTTTACTTTAGAAGTTCAAATTCTCCCAAGAGACTGTGGGCTGAAAGTCCAGAATCCTGGGCTGCAGATGCTCGAAGACTTTGATGTGTACTCTCTGCAGAAAGGAAGATTACACACGGCTACTCTACCAACATCCAGTTTTTTTCGTTTTTTTTTTTTGCAGTTTTTGTCAGGGGCTGGGTTTGAACCCGCCACCCTACTCCTTTGAGCCATAGGCGCTGCCCCATTCAGTTATTTTTTGATGGTTAAGCCAGTCAAGGATCAGCATTTTCAAATAGATTTGAATGGTCTCCTCTTCACCTGTAGTCGTTGTTCTGTGGCTGGTGCATTTGGCTGTGGTCCCTTTGGGTGCAGACATTGAATTCACCAGTGAGGGTACGGCAGTGGGAGGGAAAATAAAGATGACAAATTTCTGGGTTTCAGGTCAAACACAACTTAGTGCAAAAAGGTGGCTCATGATGGAATGTTTGTGGCTGAGCGTGGAGTCCATCAGCATTTTCTTCCTCAGTGGCTCTTACCTTCAGGATCCCCTGGGTCCTGTTATACTCAGTAGCTCCTAATTTAGAGAACACCAATGTCTGTCTTTCTCTGTGTCTAAGCATAGATGGCCTCTGTCATCCCTCTGCTCATGGTTTCCTGACAGCTGATTATGTCCCAGGGTCTGTTGTGTGAGAGAGCCTAGGAATATAGTCCTGGGGCTTGGGGAGCACATGGTTACAGGGCGGGTGAGTGGGAAGAGGTGGAATCATCTGGGAAGACAAGGTAGTAAGTCACAGCGTGATAAAAGGTACACAGGGTAGGGTCTGGCAGAGTCTAGAGGTTTTGTTTAGTGGGATGCAGAGCAATGGTTAGCTTTTCCCTCTTGTTCCCATTGCCATTTTCAGACCATTACTTATCCGTCTCACGAAAAACCCCTCCTCCTTTGAGGTTGTCATCATCCAGTTGCCTTTAGACAGGAGGGGTCAATATGTCTGGGCCTCAAAGGATGGGCAGTTCTCCCAGCTGAAAGGGAGACTGAAAAGAGCAGGGCAAATACATCTTTCACATTTTAGGCTGTTGGGTAGGGCTCGGTTTCCCTGTTTCCAGCAAGATGCCCCTCCTGGATCCAGAACAATGTCCTATTGCCCAGGCCCTGGGAGATTTTATTCTTCTTAGCTTTCCTAATCCACTTTGTGGTGACCCTGTTTCTAGGAAATCTTGTCCTTGAGGCAACAGAGAAAGAAATCAATGAACTGCAGGGGACCTTTTAGCATTGAAACTGATTTAAAGGAGGAAAGGTACAAAGATAAATGTCTGTGGGCGCATTGGGTATTTTTCCCCACAACTGTGTTTGCATAAATGGCTGATGGCCAAAGATTTCCCCTCAGAGAGGTTGAGTCTTTCTTTTTTCCTTTGAACCAATCCCAAGGGAAGTATAATTGACATGAAGTTTGTAGGCTCACTTAATAATTTAACCCATTTACCACACTAGATCTTAAATTAAAAACAAAACAAAACACGATTTCATATTTTTTCAGCTTTGTGGTGGTTGATTGCCCATACGTGCAATTTTCAGAAGCACTGATTCGCTATGTATGCCAGGGAAGAAGCCTTTGATTAGATTTAAATGGACGTCTTGAATGAGCCTGAAACGGGAGAAGAAAGCGGCACTGCCCTTTGAGTCTGCAAAAATAAAACCAATTTGCCTTGAAAAAACTTATCTCAGTTTCTTTCTTTCTTCATATTCACAAGTTAGAAAGGATTAAATCCCAATCAGCCCTTCATTACACACTGCTAAGTAAGTAGAGTTGGATTTGGCTGGGAGTCAGAGCTCCTTAAGTCCAAGTTGAATGTCAGGTGCTTTGATTTATGGAAAACTTCTGGAGCTGCTTGTGGGTGTCGGCTTTTTCTTCTCCTAAAATGTTTCTTCCCCGCCTGTCATAATTTAGAACTCAGGCCCTCACATCTATAGACAACATGTAACTTGTGAGAATGCAGAGTGTGGCCATCAGAATGCATAACTTTAGGCAGCATGAAAGGAATCCATAAATTCAAAATATCTAAAAAAAAAATCAATGGCTCCTTGCAAAGTTCTAATGTTTTATTTGTTTGATGTTCATTTTAACTTCCATTTCAACTTTGAGACCTCATAGAATGAATATTTGGTTTCCTTTTGCCACCATGGAGAAGATTTTTTTTGAAAATGTAGAATCCATTTTCGTGGAGGCCAAACATCAGTGATAAACGAAGTCGTTTCCTAACATGGTCACCTGGGGAACGAGATGTCAGAATGGATAACTGTTCAAGACAGGAAATGAGATTTCATCAGCTACCTTGTTGCCTCCAGAGCATGGTCAGTTGGTCTATATTGGATGGAAATAAAAATGCCCCCCGCCTTTTTTCTTTTGGCACAAGAATTTTGGCTAAAATAAGACCAGCAGGACCTCTGTGCTGGGGCTCCGGCGAAGGGAAGTGCAGGGGTGAATGTGTGCACATAGCTGGCTCTCCTTGTTGGGAACTCACTCTCTGTATTCACAACCTGTGACTGCCCTACAGGGATGGATTAAAATTCAAAGCATGCAGATCCTTGGTTGTTTGATTTCAGGCACTAAATTGGAAACGGGCTGATAAACATACGCAGCACAAATCTCACTCCTGTTCCCTCCGTGTTGTGTGAGGCCGAACCCTGCCCACCCTGGCCTAGGAGGAGTCCCCCTCCCCTCTGGTGGGCACAAGTACCACTATTTAGTGAAGAGTCCCCTGAGTGACCTCACTCTCCAGTGTGTCTGAAACAGATGAAGTCTAGAGGGGTCTGGACAGGAGCAAGCTCATGTTCATTTGGTCACCTTCCTGTGGGCTGGGGGCCTGCGGGGAGGCTTATCTACACAGGCATGTTCCCACATCTTTTTTGGGAGAATAGCTGTGAGGTCGTGAGGCCCACAAGGTCTTATTTACAAGAGACACTGTTGATACTTCCAGGGCACAGTGACTCTGGAGTGTGGTCTCATCAATGGATCAGATTCTCTTTGCCTGCCTGCCTTCTCATTCTTGGCATTTTGGAAGCAAGACTCAACTCTATATGTTCTTAAATGGCAAATTTTGCACGAATAATTGAAAATTCAGACAACAGGGCTTAGGTTACTTAGTTTGCTGAATACTTGTCTTAGGTCTACCAGTACATATAGAAAAACACTTTTTAATTCCTCAAATAAAGTGCTCTCATGTGTGCTTTGGGCTTCCTGAACCCCTCCTTGGAGGAAATGGACAGCTCTCCTTCTAGGGCCAAAGCAGCTGGCAGCTGTGGATTCTGGGCCCATTTGGTGTCTTTTACTATGCTAGGCTGCTAGTGCTGGGGAATTTTTGATTAGCAATTTATGGAGTTCTCATTCTTAATGATTAGGCAGTTTGTTATTAATGATTCATGGGTGTTCCAAGCAATGATGAAAACTAATCATTACTTTTGTGTATTAGCAGATTTCTGTGTCCCTTTTAGAGACGAGTGTTGCCCAACATATGTGTTTTAGAGTGAATGTGTAGCTCAGAGTGTCTTTTTGGAGATTTCTCTCTCTCTCCATAGAGAGAAGTAAGAGCCTAGGTCTGTGATCTCAGTCCTTACTGACACGGCTGAGTGAGCCAGGGGTGGACACTTAACTCAGGAGGATCTGTGATCCATTGGGTCAGTCTGTGCATCTACTGATACACTGAAAGAAAGGATATAGTGACTGGCCAGATGCAATGTTGGCACCAGAGTCAGTGCCAAGGCTCACCAGTCCCATGGGCAAGCTGAAGGTATGACAGGAGACCCTAGAGCTGGCCTTTGAAGAGGATGAGCAGAGAGAGGCTGACATAAGGCAACATGAGGGAGCGTGTGGTCCAATGGGAGGGTTGTGAGGGGCATCCTCAGTCCACAGTGGCCAAGTTTCTCACTCCTGGATGCTCAGTTACTTATGGTAGTCCTATGATGACTCATACAGCCAAGAGGTTTCTTTTCCTTGAAAGCAGTCATTCCTTGACCAGATTAATGGCCTCTGATGACTAGAGGTGACTCAGCTCAGAGCCAGAAAGAGTCAGAGCCTTTTGGAAGAAATGCAGCTCCCGGGTGGGGTTGAATGAGTCTGCTTTGGAGCCAGAGGATGCCCTTTATGCTGGGCATGGGTGCCCTGGGAGGGCAGGGAGAAGAGGAAAGGATGGAAAGCCACAGAGGGCCTGTTGGGTCCCAGACACTGTTTGGAGCTATATATATAGGTCTCATTTTGTTCTTTGGTAGGTACAGTAGGTTGTGAATGGCCTCACAAGTATGTCCACATCCTAATGCCCAGAATCTGTAAATGTTAACTTACTTGGCAACAGGGACTTTGCAGGTA
This sequence comes from Perodicticus potto, assembly GCA_963574655.1. NCBI lineage: Eukaryota > Metazoa > Chordata > Mammalia > Primates > Lorisidae > Perodicticus > Perodicticus potto. Next base: position 6,645 of record CAUYRH010042874.1, on the reverse strand, counting down.
TGAGTAAGTTGATGATTTTCAGCTGAGGATATTCCTGGATTCGGTAGTCCCGATATAATTACAAAGGCCCTCAGAAGGAGTCAGGAGGGTGAGAGCCGGGGGAGAAAGCAACATGATGAAGCAGAAGTTGGAGTGATGTGCTTTAAAGATGGAGGAAGGGGCTGCAAACCAAGGAATCTAGGAAGCCCCTGCAAGCTGAAAAAGTGAGGAAGTAGATTCCCCTCCTCAGAACCTCCAGAAGGGACCAGCCCTGCAGATACCTTGACTTTACCCCAGTGTATTTGAGTTCAGACTTCTGAACTCCAGAACTGGAAGAGAATAAATTTGTGTATTTGTTACAGCAGCAATGAGAAACTAGTACAGTAGCATTCTGCTAATCCTCATTTGTAAACTCAGTGAGGCTGAGCAACTTGCCCGAGGACACACAGCTAGTGAGAGACGGAACAAAGGTTTGTTCCCAAGCAAGACTGTCAGAATCAGAGCCTCTGCCTCTCCCACTATCTGACTTTGCTGCCTGAGGAATCTGCTCTCATGAGCACATTTTTTTTTTTAAAGCTCTCAATGTTCCTTTATTATTATTATTACTTTTTTTGGCCAGGGCTGGGTTTGAACCCACCACCTTCGGTATATGGGGCAGTGCCCTACTCCTTTGAGCCACAGGCGCCGCCCTCATGAGCACATTTTTGAACACATTGGAAGCTCTATCTGTGTCCAGCAGATGAATGCAGGGCTGTCTGGAGCCAGAAGGATAGGCCATCAGACCTATCAGCAGCTTTCTTTTCAGTGACTGTGCAGAAATGCCTGTCATCTCCTATGGCCCCAGCAGCTGGGTCCTCCCAGCTAGATTTGGCATCAGGGTCTCTTAGGTGCCTGCTTCTTTCAGGATACAGCAGTGGGTCTGATTTATTATGGTGCATTCCCCAATTTCATGCCAAATGATTCAATTACAGTCACCCTCAGCTCTCAGGAGAGGCTTCCTGCTGGCTCACAAAGATGAGACCATGGGTGGCCTGGAGCCTGTAGAAAAATTTCATCTTATTATTTATTGGAGGGGAAAGTGGCATTTCTCCCACTTTGGAGGAGGTTAGTTAATCACAGTGTAAGGGAGAAGAGGGAGGAGAAATCTTTCTGTTTCCAAAGTGAAGTCAGGTTTTAATAAGGAAACATGGCAATGTGTTTACTTTATTTTCCCTGGCTGTCTGTGTCTGTCAGCTCAGGGATTCTCCTGCTCCTTTAAAAGGAATGTTTATTGACTTCCTACTATCATGCAAACAAGCATTCCTATTTATTAAGCATGTACTTGTGCCAGGCACTGTGCTAGGCGGTTTACCAGTAACCTTTAGACTGAGCCAAGTCCAGGTCAATGTTACTATGCTCATCTCACAAATTGGCAAACAGAGGCTCAGATAAATAAAGGAATTAGCCCAGCAACACCTAACTGGTAAGCTAGGATTCAAATGTAGGATTTTCTAGATACAGCACTTTTTTCCTCTCCAGAAGGCACGGCATGTTGTTTTTATTTGGGTATTTTATTGGCCTCTTTCCATGTTGTCCAGGTTTCAGCTAAGATGCTGCTCCCCGCCCCCCTTTTTTTAAAGAGACAGAGTCTTAATTCTTCACCCTCGGTAGAGTGCTGTGGTGTCACAGGTCACAGCAACCTCCAGCTCTTGGGCTCAGATGATCCTCAGCCTCCCGAGTAGCTTGGACCATAGGCACCCGCCACAATGCCCGGCTATTTTTTGTTGCAGTTTGACCAGGGCCGGGTTTGAACCTGCCACCCTTGGTATATGGGGCTGGCGCCCTACTCACTGAGCCACAGGCACTGCTCAGGATGCTGCTTCCTTCATGCAGCCTCCGCTTACTCCTCAGGTCTAGGTCCTCCTTAGTACTGGGTACTTCTCTGGGTTAGTCTGTTTTGCACCACAATAAAGGAAATACCTGGGGCTGGGTAATTTATAAAGAAAAGAGGCTTATTTGGCTCAGGGTTCTGCAGGCTATACAAGAAGCATGGCGCCAGGGAGGGCTTCAGGGACCCTCCAGTCAAGGCAGAATGCGAAGCAGGACCAGTCTCCTTTAAACAACCAGCTTGTATGAGAACTAATAAAAATCAGAACTCACCGTTGACTCAGGGAAGGCACCACGCCATTCATGAAGGACCTGCTGTCGTGACCCAAATACCCCACCAAGCCCCACCTCCAACACTGGGGATCAAACTTCAACATGAGATTTGGAGGGGTCAAACATCCAAACTCCATCTTTATACCCATTCTAAGTGCCGTGGTTCAGCCTGTGTTGTAATAGTCTTCTCTTCCCTGTGCCCCACTATGCTATAGATCCTTGAGGGCCAACACTGCATGCTGAGTCCCCAACACACAGCAGGCATTCAACGATTGCTTGTCAGATGTGTAACGGAACGAATGGCATAGGCACTCACACAGACGCTGTCACTGAAAATTATCATGAGCTTTAGATACCATTTGGGAAATGCACCCTAATTTGTAAAGCGTGCTCGAATACCACTTTAAAAATATGGAACTCATGAAGGACAATTTATATAAGTGACTGACTATGAGGAGTTTATTGGAATACTTTATTGGTGTTTAGCTAAACCCTAAAAGACTTGTTGTACCACATGCAAGAAAATTCCATGAAATGATCAAATTGGTTTGCTTAACACTGACATTCTCTGCAGATTTTCACAGAAGGGCTGTAAAAACATTGCTTTGTTTCCAGATTGTATTTGGACTTTTATTTTCAAAGCATCCCTTTGGATGGGTTCATCCCATCACTCATTCTTTTTCTGGTTCAAAATTTATTTCTCTTCATTTGAATGCAAGTACCTTAAAAGCAGGACCATGTCTTGTTCATTGCCCTATGCCCCTGGCTCCTGGGGTAGTTTCTAGCTCATGGGAGCCTTGCATTAATATTTATTGATTCTTTGATGGGCTCCTTCGATTTAATATAGTGAAAATGGTCAGAGAGGGGAGAAAGGTCATGTGAAGGATCAATAGGTGAAGTGGAACCTGTCAGCATCTCACTCCCCAAGGTGACAGGTGCTGCTTACCTGCTTTGCCTACTGTTCCTGGCCCATCAAGCCAGGAGGGACCATTGGTACACCATGCTCCCACTTCTCGGCACCCCCAAACTAGTCCTGAATGCTAGAGGATGTTCTAGGCACTCACTCAAGTCCACCCTTATCACCCACGTTTGTCCCTGACCTCTTCTTCCTAATATCTTGTCTCCTTGTTCCAAACTCCTTGACATGGCCATGAAGTCTATTCTTTAGCTTTGAGCCTTGGAGTTAGAATGTCTGGATTTGAATCCCAGCTTCACTCACTGTCTAGCTGTGAGGTCAGGGGCAAATTCCTTAACCTCTCGGCTCCTCTGTTTCCTCACCTATGAAATGTGGGTAGTGTGCTTATAAGAGGGCCGTTGAGAAAATTACATGTGTTAATATGTATAAAGTGCTTCGAATAGCCCTGACATGCGATAAGCTCTAAATCAGTGGTTCTCAACCTTCCTAAAGCCGAGGCCCTTTAATATAGTTTCTGTGGGTCGTGACTCACAGGTTGGGAACCGCCGCTCTAAATCCTTATTTGCTCTTAATATGATGATGGCATCTTTTTAGGGCCATCAGAGAAAGGCAGACAGACTTAGCATAGGACAGACCCCTTGGCAATGTCTGTGGTGCTGTGGCTAAGTGGACTGTTGCCAGAGAGAAAGTCCTAGCCTCAGTCCACTGGCAAAAACAGAGTCCCAGAGAGCGTAAGCCATTTCCTCCCCGCTCCATCTGGCTATATTGAATTTCCTTGCCAGATGCATGGGAGGCTCTTCTCTTTTCTGACTTCTACTGTGATCCTCTTGGTCTTTTGGGGTTCTTGCTTCTCCCTCCCTGGCTCCATCCTGAACGGCCTCATCACAGGCCCAACTCTGGGAAGTCCAGGTCTCATCTAGCCTTTCGAATAAAACAGCTGTAAGACCAAAAACGTTTGCTTTCCTATTGTCCACAGCCTCTTACAAGAAGCCTGGGGCTGTTGTAATCCTACCAAAGTGACTCCTTTTTTCTGCTTTACCAAAGATCTCGACTCAGGAAGGAGTGAGTGTGGGAAGGGGAGAATGAAGAAGTGGGGGAAGGAAACCCCTCTGTCTCCACGACCTTGGGAAGAAGCCCCTTCTTTCAGGGGTGAATGGGGGGGGCCGTCAGCCTGGAATGAGTGAATTGCTTGAGATCCAGCTGCATCCTGGGGTTTGATTTCAATCATGATCCAGAGCTGCCTGTGCTACTGAAAGCCACCTGCTCTCATCAGCATTCACACCTTGATGGAAACAGGCACTAATTTACAAGAAGGCCGCCATGGAGCAGACATGTGTCAATACGGGACTTTCAGATCAAGCGTGGAAATTAATCTCAGTTTGGAATTAATGTCATGATTGGCTTTGGAGCGTATAAACTTGTTTAGCAATTGATCCCTGAGTGCAGTGAGCATGGGATCCACATTTTGTTCACTGTCTCCTCTTGCCCATCTCGCCTTCCCCTTCTTTCTCTCCCAGGAAAGTGTCCTGAGCTAGGGAGAGCCAGTCCGTAACTTTACCCCCTTAGTTTACTGTTTTAACTATAGCCTTTAGCCATAAAGTTCTTCTCTAGGTCTGGCTTGCCTCCCTCATGCTTCAGTATGGGCCCGTTTTGTGTTCAGATCATGGTGGAGAGAAGCAACAACAGGTTTGAATCTTTTAAAGGCTGTGGTCATGGTTGTCTCATGGTCTGTCCATCCCCAGACACCTCCACCTCCAGTAACGTCATCCCCCACCCCTCCACCTCATGCCTCCCTCTGCTTCCACCATGATATCTGCCACCTCCCTTCTTGATTAGACCAGCGAGTCCAAGAAGGTTTCCGTGGGTCTGGAAGACCTAGGCCCTGGGCCCCTGCTGATGGGAAGAGGTTGTAAGCTTCAATGACAAGCACACTGCTAAGTTTTAGGAGTGTGAGTGCCTGACTTTGAAGCTCGGTCTGATTTATTTATGGGCTGGCCTCTGTCGTCCAGAGTACGGCATTATATCAACCAGTGTGCTGAAGGTGCCCCCAGTGGTTTATGGCTGTGATAATGGAGTTGTTATGGGCCCTGGTATGCTGGAATTTATCAAGGCTCAGGTTCTGTTTTGTAGCTGGCTCTGAGATATCACTTCACCTCTGTTAGCAACAGTAATAACAAAAATAATAATAGTACAATAGCTCATACCTGCTACGCCTTTACTATGTGCCTGGCACATATGTTAACACTTAATGGACATCATTTTATGCTTCTCAAATAGACCTGTAGGGACATTATTTTTTCACCAGCTTACAGGTGAGGAAACAGCCATGTTGCAGTTAAGCAGTGTCTGCAAGTCACATACTTGGTAGGCTTTGAGCTAGCAATTCAAACCCAGACAGTCTGAATCCAGAGCTTGAATTCTCACTGCTCTCCCAGCAGGCACAGGAAGAAGGGGATACTCCACTTTGACATTGACATTGACATGGGCTTCTTGTTCTTGGCAGACTCTGATGTGCATGTATGTGTAAGTGTGTGCATGTGTGTGCATGTGTGTTTGAGGGGGCAGCTGCAGTCTGTACAGTACTGTGGGCTGTCCCAGTTGACAGTGTTGGGCTCTGAGGTACCCTGACCTTTGTCCAGTGTACTTCCTTGTTCTCTTGTGTGGTTTCTGGAGTTCCTTGGAGGGGGGAGGTGAGGTATAAAACACTCAAGGTCATTCCCCAGCCCACTCCACAGCATGTGTTCCCCTGGTGCTAATCCTAGCTTCCTGTCAAGTTCAGTACATGAACATGGGCTTGATCAGCCCTTCCTTGGGGACCGTGCTCTATAGCACACAGAGGGTTTTAAGGCGTGCACCTCATTTAGACCTCAGAGCATGCTGTGAGGGAAGAATGGATTCAGATAGAGGAGGCAGGGAGCATGACTAATAAAAATAAGACAAGGGATTAAGAGACTTGATGGTTCCCAGACCAAGCTATTGTCAAATTGGTATTAATGAAGCTAAAGGAAGAATCAGTCCAATAGCAGGGGAACTGGGTAAATGAATTTTATGGCACATACTTACAATGGGCTACCATGCAACCATTAAATTAGTTATCAAGAGGATGGCAACTTGAGAAGTTGGTTACTTCTTATTAGATTAGATAGTAGATTATTTAGTGAAGAAAAAAGGAACAAGAAAGTATGTGCAACATGATCCCAGTCTTATTTTTTTTTTTTAAGCTTAATGTATTTTTTTTTGTTTTTGTTTTTTGTTTTTTTAAATACATGTATTTTATTATTCTTCATTACATTATTCCCCCCCCCACCGGTCCGTGATAAGACAGAGTTGATTTACAGAAAAGAATACAGAAAACACCAAAGCTCCTGGTAGTGGGAGAGATTTCAAGTAGGGAGAGAGAAGCTCTCTCTGTTCCTCTCCCGGTCTTTCCCCGTCTCCTCCTCTAGGCCTCTAGCCTCAGGGTATATATACGTGTATGGGTTCCTTGGCCAGGAAACAAATGAATGCAGTCCCTTCCGCCGGGGGGAAGGTGAATGAGTGCATCAATGAATGGACACAGTCCATCCATGGAATTCAGGCCTAGGAAATTCACAAGAAACTGACCTAGGCAT
>CAUYRH010042872.1:0-34970 GCA_963574655.1 Perodicticus potto | reverse complement strand
AGGATGGGTGGAGGGAGGGCAATTGGTGGGATCACACCTACGGTGCATCTTAGTAGGGTACTGGTGAAACTTACTAAATGTAGAGTATCAATGTCTTTATATAGTGATTAAGAAAATGCCATGAGGGCTATCTCTCACAGTATGATTAAAATGTTTCTGATTGTATATGAAGCACATTCTACCCTATGATTGCACCAATGTACACAATTATGATTTAATAAAATTATTTAAAAAAAAAGTATAATGGAATTTGCAACCTGATCTGAAAGCTGAATACACTCAGACCAAATAGAACACAATAAACACTCAAGCTATCACCTCTAGAAAAATAAACAGCAAGTAACATGTGGACAGAATCAAAGACATTTAAAATATCTCACAGGGTCTAAAATTATAATTTATGATTTAAATTTTCTCCTTAAACCTTATTTTTGTAGAATGTATACACTGTATATAATCTTGCTACTTAGTAAAGTGTTATTTGGTAAGAGAGGAGAGAAAAAGCAAAGTTAATTTAAAAACGTGATTGTCCTTGGGATCTCTATGAGATAATTAAGAATTAAAAATCTGTGACTGTCAGTTTAGATGAGGGGTTGTAATAGTTCTCAGAGACTGTAGTAGCCCTGACAACAGTGACAAAATTCACAGAGTCTTTGATCTTCAGTAAATACTTCTAACTTGTGAGGTGCTGTGATTTTGATAATTCCTTTCCCCAGACTTACCTTTTGTTTTGGTCCAATATTTCCTCTAGTCAGACAAACCCCTGTGCCGCATTCCTGACATAGCTCATCTGTCCCAACCAGAAACCTTAAACTACACTCTAAAACACTGGTTGTACCCAAGCAGAAAGTGTGCAAAAACTTCCTGGGCTAGAATTTACCTTAATTTTAAAGTCTTCATGAAAGTGATGCCTCTTAAGCCATCCTTAGATTTGCCTTATTCCTTCCCCCCCACTTTCCTTACCTTGAACTCTTTTGCCTAGTCTTACCAGCTGAGTGCTTACTAGTTTCTGGTGCAACATTGCTTGTTAGCTTAACACACAATCTCCTTTAATCCTGAGTCCTCTGTGGCTTCTAGCGCATGACGCAGTCTTGTCTTCCAGGTCTCCTAATAACCTAGACCAGTTGGATCCATGACCATGCCTCCCTTCTGCTGGCAACATTCACATCTTAGTTTCCTATCTTATCTCTACTCTGCTCTGCTAATAGCTATTATTTTGGTGTGACAGTATGCTAACCCAACTTTCATGAGCTCATGCACCAGGATTACAGCGTCTCTCTCACCTCACCTCTGTCTCTGTCCCTCTCTAATCCAATGACATTTTTAGTTCATCTTTAGTCTATATAGTCAACAAACACAGAACACTAGGCAATCATTCTCAAACTCACTGTCATATTAACAATTACCATTCGAGGGTGATAAAAAAATAGTTTAAGATGTTTTTGGTCATTTCGAGAATGTAACAAATGATGAGAATAATAAAAACCACATTAAGTTTAAAAATAGATATTGAGTTGTTTTACCTGCAGCCGTTCATCTGGTAATCTACCTATTTGTTATTACTGATAATATTTTCTACAGTCACAGGATGGTTGGCTTACACAAAAGCATTAATCTACCCTGACCTAGAACTGATACTTTAATTAGATTTAAATGATGTTGCTTTCTGCTAAAATTTAAATTTTAAAAAGAAGCAATCATTTTTAAATCATTAACCAACATTAATAACTACAGTTGAAAATGCATAGAGAACCAGCTTTAGGCAAAATATTGGCAGTTATATTAATGCCTCTTGCAAATCTCCTGTAGTTATCTACTTATGCAAGCGCCCGTGTCTATGCAAATGGCTGAGGATTAAAATCAAATAAAAAGTTGGGCAACATAATGTACTAAAAAACAAATATTTCGTTTTGATTAAGACACTTTTCTCATAAGTTGATAATTTGTTTTAAAGCACTTCAAAAATTATAATGCCACAAGGAAAATAAAACAGGATACATCCAATGCGTACGACTAATACCAGACACATTTAGTCGCTTTGCAGAGGCTTATGCCACACAGCCATTTCTCACTTTTCTTCACGGAACTATGTTATTTTACAGGGCAGTGATTTCCTAACCTGTAACTATGATGTCTCAGGGGCTCATCTCACCGAGGCCAAGTCTATCCTGTATTTATCCAGTCAGTTCACAGACCTTAAGTTCCAACTCTAGCCCAAACCTACATGCATCCAGGCTGATTAGTGCACGATGAAGCATCACAACCTTTATCACACGCATGTTTCACAGAGGCCGAAGTCAGCAACAAGGAGAAGAAGTCAAGAATCTGAAGCACAGAACGTCTCACAGGCACAAACGTGACCACTATCAAAAACACATGGAAATTGGCTGCGATCTTTGCTCCCTGAAGAGAGGCCAGTGTGGCCGTGGAGCTTTGACATGTTGTATTTTACATTGGTGAGACTCCCACGTTCCTTCTCATGCTCCTGATTTACTGAGTTCTACTCTCTGGGAAATACAGGAAATACTATGAATCATCGGCTGCACTGGTTTTAAATAAGTGCCTTTCTATTGTCCCCTCCACACATTTAATGGGGACCTGAGCCAAGCAGGGTTGTGGTCATTGCTCCCTGGACGATGCATTGCATATGAGACAGAAGGTCTGTTAACCCAGGTGCTGGAGGAAGACTTTATTTCCCAGGGGAAATTCTAGCACAACTGGAGCACTGTGGTCATCACCCTTAGTTCTGGAATCTCCTGATGATAGACATCTGCTCTCTGGCAAGGTGAGGAATGATATTCTGTGTATTTAATGTCTTATGAAAAAAATACTGGCAGGTTGAATGAGAAAGCTTTTTTTCTTTCTTCTCCTTTTTTTTTTTTTAAATAAACATACAGTTTATGCAAGTCAATTTGAACACAGAACAGATCAAGAGGGAAATATCAAAGTATTGCTTTGGGTGATCATAATTGGAGCAATAATCTTTTAAGATCACCGGACATTTTAAGATTTGTCACTTTTAAACGTTTTTGTTCTTGCTTAGCTAGATCCTCAGGGAAGCAGAACTGCATATGCCTTCCTGATGACAAAATGGTTGTTAAGCTTGTTTGAATGGAACTTTCCAGTATTTAGAAATTCTATGCTGATGAGACGCACAAATAAATGGAGAGGCTGTGAAGGTAGCAGGATATGACAGCTGATAACAGCAGCATTTTCATCTTTGTTTAGTCCCTTGCTCTATCTGGGAAGCTACAGCAGCATTACCTCTGGTTATGTTATTTTTGGAATATTCATCTGAAGGAATCATTACTGAAATAGCTGGCAACTATTTAGCAATCGTTCCTACAATGAAGGCATTCAAACCTCAGGACAAAAGGAATCCTACAAGGCCTAGGGAGAGAATATCCTTGTAGCCTCTTGGAACTGTGAGATAGATAAATCCATATTCACTGACAGTGAAACAAACTCTAGGTCACCACAGATTCAAATTAGAGTATGAAGCTCATCCCACCTTTAAACCTTTCATACGTGGCATATATCTTTCTTCTATCCTCATAGAAAGTTTGGTTGATTGAGAAGGTATGTCTGGTTTATAAATTAGATGTCAATTGAAAGAAAATTGCAGAGGTGATTTCTATTTGGATAATTTCTGTTGAGATGGTATGAATTCTAGGCTGAAGAAGTAATAGTACACTAAACGGTATAAGAACCCAGGGCACTGTACTCCTTTTCCAGTTTGATGAGTGATTTGGATATAGCTTAATTAGTGACACAGTTGGAAATACAGGACAGAGAACCAGATAGGGGGTCAGTGACAAGGGAACTGACGTTATGGGCCTTGTAGTAGGTTACCAAGTCTTAGGGAGATTAGGCCCCTTCCAGATCCCTAATTCCTACCCTGTATATAAGGGAATCAAAGTGGAAAATCTTGCTTTTTAAATTTATTTATTTAATTTTCATTTTTTATTAAATCCTAATTTTGTACATTGATGCATTTATGGGGTTCAGGGTACTGCTTCGATATACAATGTGAAGTATTTCAATGAGTGTGAAATTATACTCATTTTTAAATAGTTCAAAGTAGAAAATTTTTAAGTCTCCTCTTAGTTCTAGTATGTTCTTTACTACATCAGATCATCAACTCAAGTAAAAGAAGTAAATAGCTTATATGAAAAGTAACTTAGGGAAAAACTCTAAAATTTTTGATTTTCTGATGATAAAAAAAAAATTATTTTAGCACAATTATATTACTAGTGTTGAAAAGTCCAGTGAGGCATGCCATCTCTTGCTCTTCTTACCATGCAGAAGGCAAGACACCTTAGTTCATATCCCAGCCCACGCTCAATCCTTCCCACACTATTTTTCTTTTGGCAGCTGATAGAGGATCTGAGAATTAAAGGCATTGCAGGCTGAAGAAAGCAGTCCAGAGAGTCTACATATCAGGAACCTAGAGGTTCAACAAAACTTCTGGAAGGACTGATCTCAAAAGGTGTAAAGTGAATCAGAAAGACATATGCCAATCAAACCCAAGTTTGAGAATGAACATTTATTCTTAGTCAAGTGTTTGATGCTACTCACCTGTACCAGCAACAGTGCCACAGGACACTAATGAAACTCTACCTGCTTACTGCTACCAGACAACACAGGCCAAGCAAGGCCATTTCTGTCCATTACTTCAAGAGAAGAAACACATATATGCATTTGCCTGTTAAATCTACCTGTTGTTGGTAAAAATTTCAGAAACAAAACAAAAAAGAGTTATTCAAGGCCAATTCAACTTGGGGAAGGAGGTCCCTCAGTATAGAAGTAAAAAGCTTTATTATAATTTTGATAGGACAAAAAAATGGCTATGCACTCAATGAGGTAAGAATACTCAGCACCTAGGAAAAGAAGGCCTCAAAGGGGCACTATTTTAGATGTATTTTATGGAATTTATTATAGTTCAATTACAGTTATAAAGTAATATGCTGCTATAGGAATTAAAGGGTTTACATAAAGTACATTTAGACAACTTTAAATATGAATGCAAAGACATCAGAGACACTCCCTTAGACAGACGTAGCTTCAGGGTTGCTTATGTTTTCATATATTTAGGGAAATAGGAATTTAGAACTGCAAAATATTTTTGAGATGACTTAGTCCTGCACTCAATTTAACATCGACATTGGAATGCCTACTTATTGGAACTATTCTAGATACTGTCTCTATATTCAAGGTAATATACAAATCCAAGTGGAGGGCCTGGCATCCACTGACCAGATCTGTGACCTGGGAAACCCAAGGACCTCAGTTTTATAAAAAAATGGGACAAAAACTCTTATTACAGAGGGGTTTTATGAGAACAAGGAAGATGAGTAGTATTTTTTTTTCATGTTGTAATATTAAATTGATTCATTGGCATGAAAATAACCAAAAGTGGACCATATTTTGATCTTTATTAGAGCATTCAAGGTAAGGAGCAAGCCATTGGCTAAATCGGAAGAGGAGGCTTTAGGATAGAAGACCAAGAATTCTATTTTTGCCACTTCAAGCACAAAATGTCAAAGCCTTTTGAACATCTTCCACTTAGATACACATTTGTCAAATGAAGTAAACAATCCTAAGAGATGAGCAGCATTGTTTGATGCATCAGCAATTAGGAATCATATAAGTAAAATACTAACTTTATGCAAGCTGAGGGCATGTTAAAGTGTTTTGAAAAAGAGCAACATAATTGTTTATGTTTCAACATAATTGTAGTTTCATTTACTTCTTTTTTCTTTTTAAGCATTTAATGTAAACCTTATTTATTTATTTTCCTTCTTGAATTTATTTATTTATTTATTTCAATTGTTTTGTATTAAATCATAACTTTGTACATTGATGCATTTATGGGGTTCAGAGTATTTCTTTGATATACAATGTGAAATGCTTGCTTAATTGTCTTTGTTTTATCAGTGCTCCTTAAGGGTAGCTTAAAAATAATGTATTCTCTTGCTATCTATAGTATTAACATTCACAGAATATTAAAGCTGGAAGGGTATTTAGAGATCGTCTAGTCAAAATCCTGTATTTTACAGAAGGACACTTATGCTTCACGACAGAGTAAGTGTCTTGATCAATGTGACACCGATGGTTGATAGGAAGAATACAGAATGCAAGTGCCTTTAAACGCTCAGCAGTGCTGCAGGACTTATGGAGAACCGGCTGAGGTTTTCTTTATTTCTACAAATGTTTAATAAATAAATATGAGGCCTATACATTGTAGAGAGTAAGGCCTTCCCTGTTCATAAATTTCACAATTTTTAGTAACTTCTTTTTATTTATTTATTTTTTTTTGAGACAGAGTCTCACTTTCTTGACCCTGGGAGAGTGCTGTGGTGTCACAGCTCACAGCAACCTCAAACTCTTGGGCTCAAGCGATACTCCTGCCTCAGCCTCTCAAATAGCTGGGACTAGGTGCCCGCCCCAATGCCTGGCTATTTTTTAGATGAAGTGTCACCCTTGCTCAGGCTGGTGATCAAACTCCTGAGTTCAGGCCATCCACTCATCTAGGCCTCTCAGAGTACTAGGATTATAGGAGAGTCAACATGCCCGACCTAGTCACTTCGTATATATTGAATGCAGAATACACACAGGCAAATCAGGTACAAAGACAATGTTCATCACATAGGAAATATTTGTGAGATGATATTTGAGAAAAAGGAGGAATAAACAGGTGTTTAGAGAGGAACATATACTCTACAAGAAAGTACCTCTGGTACATAGATACCTAGCCATGGAACTGACGTCAGTTTCCTTCATGAGGCAAATGTTCCTCAGGCTCTGACTGTCCACACAGGCCTGGGCTTGGTATCCAGGAAGTTTCTAACAAGTGGAATCCAAGATCACATTGCAACGGGAAGAGAAACTGGAATGGCTTCTCTGACCCCCACCACTGAGTACAAATCCCCCATCCTGCCAACCTACAAGTGTTCAGACTCTGGGACTTAGGGTGGGAGGAAGCAGCAATGGGAAAAGGAGACAGACACGTGGAAAAAGGAAACAGAGAAGTAAAGCAGCCCCAAAGCGTCTGTGCCCACTCTGACAAAGCACTTTAAAAAAATATATTAATATTTTTCCTTCCTCCATTTCCTTCATTTAAAATATTAACATTCACATGTCTTTTTTTTTTTTTTTTTTTGAGACAGACTCTCACTTTGTCACCCTCCATAGAGTGCTGTGGCATCACAGCTCATAGCAACCTCAAACTCTTGGGCTCAAACGATTCTTTTACCTCAGTCTCCCAAGTTCCCAAGTAGCTGGGACTTCAGACGCCCACCAGAATGCCTGGCTCTTTTTTTTCTTTTTTAGATATGAGGTCTCCCTCTGGCTCACACTGGTCTTGAACCTGTGTTAATCCACCCACCTCGGCCTCTCAGAGTGCTAGGTTTACACGCCTGAGCCATTGCGCCCGGCCAACATTCACATGTTTTGAGGCAGAGCAATCACTTAAAACATGTTGAAGCAAAAATGATTAAGTTAGCTTTGTTTTTTAATTACATAATATAATTTATAAGAGAATATCATTCAAAAGAAAATTTCTAAACTTGACTGGTGGAAAGAATTGGTTTCAGTTAGAGATTACAACTCGTAAGCAAAATGGAAATGGTCCTAAATTTCTTTCAGGTTTTTGGATCACGTTTTTCCAGGCAGTTTTAGAAATCTTAATATCTTTGGGCAGCACCTGTGGCTCAGGGAGTAGGGCGCCGGCCCCATGTACCAAGGGTGGCGGGTTCAAACCCAGCCCTGGCCAAAACTGCAACAACAACAACAAAACAGAAAAAAAAAACCAAAAAAAAAAAACCAAAAAAAACTCCATATCTTTGACTGGAAAATTCTAGCATTTGGTGTTCTGTTTCGGCCAAAGGCTGTGCAAAACTTGATGTGACTAAATAATTCTCCAGAAAAGAATATACCTAAGATGCTTAATAGCTGGGTGAGTTCAGATGTGTTCACAGAGCTAACTCCAAAAAGTAACTTGGGCAACACTTTTCAAATAATTGTCATTCCTGTGGCAGAAGATAAACATCAAAATGCATTCTTCCCTAATAAATTAATCAATTGATTTTAATTTCCTATAGCCATTTTTATCCACAAAATTAAAAAATATATATATTTTTGTTCTGAACTTCAGAGACGGTAAAGTGGGTAAAGAGCCATCCCTGCCTGGAGATGGGAAGTGTGTTCTAGCTCAGTCCCTGTTCCAGGCGTCCTTCTTGGAATCTTTCTCATTGTCACCACGTTATGTCTCTTGACACACTGTTGTCTAATTATGTGACTCACAAAAGTCACGATTTGATATAATGGCATTTTCCCCCCACAGGGTAATTCTACGACTTGGTTCTGTCACCACACTTACTGGTCTATTGGGTAACCTGTTGTGGGTGGGACGGAGGATACAGAGTACTTGGAGGACAGCAGCCCCTCCTCTCCTGCTCTTACATAACAATGGGTCTTCCTAAGTCACAGGTCTACTCGGAATGTTAATTAAACATTTACAAAGTACTTTCTTTTTTTATTTTTTATTGTTGGGGATTCATTGAGGGTACAAGAAACCATGTTACACTAGTTGCATTTGTTGGGTAAAGTCCCTCTTACAATCGTGTTTTGCCCCCAAAAGGTGTGGCACACACTAAGGCCCCAAGACCCCATCCCCCTCGCTCCTTCCCTCTCTCTGCTCTTCATTTCTCCACCTCTCCCTCACTCTTTCTCTCTCTGCTCTCCCCTTCCCTCACCCCCACCATGTCAATAATTGGTACTTTTCAAGTCCTCCTTGACAGGTAAAATAAAGATAAGAAACTACGTTCCTTTAAAAAAGCAGAGATTTTTTCCCCTCTCAAATTAAGGGCCCCTGATTTTAATTTAAATCAATTCCATGACATGAGATGAAATAAAAAAATTGGACACCTACTATGTATAAAGCACTGTACCGGATGTGAAAGTAAGAGTCAACTTTCCAGGACTTGCCATCCATCAGAAATTACACCATTTCTTTTATTTAATTCACATTATTTCCCTCCGGACTTAGAAACTAAATTAAATGCAAAACACTCACCTTTTCAGCATTAAGTTTTTATGTTGTTCCTTAACATATAACACATACATAGAGATGCAACATTTTCTAGGTATTAACATACTGACTCACATTCTATTCATAAGGTTTTTCAAAGCATGTTAGTATGAAGTTCCCATTTATTATATACAAAACCAAAAATAGCATCAAAGTCTTTTTGTAACTCCCCAAACACAGTTAGGGAATAATGATCATATGCTAAAAAATGTAAAAAGCAATTTGTGTTGTGCTCCATTTACTACAAAATCACTATGAACAATGCATTTTGTACAGTGTATTGCTCCAGGGAAGCTTGATCAGCATCAGGAATGAATAAAGAACACTGCATCTGAAATCAGCTAATTCTGCTTCAGCGCTTTTAAAAACTATGTGTTATGATATTACTTCCTGTCAAGCACATAATGCGATATTTTCCTCAATAAAACTAAACAGTCACTGTAATTTCAGCTTCTCTCATTTTCCACTTTTTAAGCACTAAATATTTAAACAATGCAGACCTGGTTGTCTCAAGCCAGTCATCTGACCTGCACGTCTTCTTGCTGAAGGTATAGTGAGTATCCATGAGGGGGTCTCTATGTCACCCTAAGGTACTTAGTGGCAGCTGTCAAAGTCCTTACCTGCCCACAGGCCAGGCCCATTCCTCTTTCTCCCATGCCATGTGGACACGATAAATTTAACTCCAGGGCATCTGCTCCAGAAGCCTTTAAAACATAGAAGGAAAATTAAAAAACAAGCAAAGCTTTACTGGTATATCAATATGCTTTCACTGTCAATAACTCAAACAAAGGTCACATTAGTCAAATTTTAACTATTCGGTTTTCTGCATTACAGCTGTCTTGTATATAATGACAACAACAATGATAGAAAATATTCCTTTAATAAGGGGCCACTCACTTCCATATATTCTTTACATTTGTTTACCCTTAATTCTAACAATCCTGGTGTTATTATGATACCAGTTTTTCAGGCAAGGAAACTGAAGTTAGGGAGGTAAATGGAAAGAGTGGTTATGAGGTGACATGGTGGAGATTTCGGCTAAGATCTTGACCTCATTTATTTTTTCCTAAACAGCTTCTATTTTTAGAGACTCATATCTTGGTTCTGGATAATTCAATACTGGGAGTAAGCATACAAAAAAAAAATGTGGTTGGCTAGCTAGAATGAAAAATAAAATTAAAAATAGTTTCAACCAAAAATCAATTTTATCATGTTTTAAAACAGGTCATGCTCAGGATTATAAAGTATTGATAGTTTTGTCTTACTTTAATTACGAAGTAGGAATGCTTCTTATTTAAATTTTTAATTCTTTAGTGTACAAATAGTTATTGTCCAAATGAACAAAATAACGCACTCTAAGTATTCTGAGGATACTTGAGAATCTTAGAATGATGGGGGAGACTTCTGGGAGAGACTTTAATAATAAACAAAATACTTTTTAAATTATAATATAGTAATTGAGGGATGGAAGATAAACTACATGATTCAAGTTTTATATTCTTCGACTTAACTCCTAGAATTTCTCCTTGGCCACAATTTGTTTTGAAATGGGGCCAACTAGAAACTCGAATCACTTCCATAAATATTCTAATGTGTCTATCACATCACGCAAAAGCTTTATTTTCACTATTTTCTGAAAACACTAGGACTTTCTTTAGGCTAATGCCTTGTTTTTTGAGGTTTCACTTTCCTTCCCATTAGTCAAGATTTCAGCCTATTTTTTCCCACTTTATGCATGTTAAGTAGGATCTCAAGGTAGCTGAGAACACCGGTTAGCATCAGCTGTTTGTTGACTTTCTTCCCCATATTTATTCATTAGTGACGCTGCTTTTCCTTCCGCACATTTGTGAACGTCCATTTGATCACTGAGCCTGTTTTCTAACATGGTCTCATTATGGTGTTTGCTTCCTTAATCCAATTTTTAAATGCTTCACGTTATTTGAAAATGACTGTAAATCATGTTACTTTTGTCTGCTGGTTTGGTAGTGAACATGAATAAAGCGTAGCCTGCTGAACTCCGTGTTCTGAACCCAGGTCTGCTGGCTGCTAAGGACCTGGAGCTGCTTTAGGCCAGTTAACTTCCTTTGTTTTCAGCCCCTCAAGTGTACAATGTGGATAATAGAACCTGTCTCAAAGCCATGTCATGTGGTAATTATCAGCTTAATTAAGAGATTATACATTGCAACTATACACAATACTGTACATTTCTTACTATTTTTCAGTTACTTCAAATATTTCCTTTAGGCCTCTTTATTTAGCTGCAATGCAATAATTAGTAGCAAATCAATCCAACAACACCTTGGAGGAGATAAGCTTTAGGTGGCTTTTTGTATACATATTCACATTATGCACATTGCATTACAAACTTAGGATGGGCCACCAGAGCAGCAAATAATGACTCACATTAATTAAGCACTTACAATATGCCAAATGCTTAAAAAAAAAAAAAAAATATATATATATATATATATATGTATATGCCAGGTGCTTTATAATGCCCGTTGTACATTTTATCTTGCTTTCTTTTTACAGCAAATCAAAGAAAGGAAGATATATTATTATTCCCATTTTACAGCTGATAAAATTTAGGCACAAAAAGTTCCAATAATTTCACTAAACATCCCACAGCTTCTTACTGACATTAAGGTCTTAAACCCAAGTATTTTGCATCCAGAGCCCTTCTAATATATTTATTAGAAATCACCTATTCTGTGGCTGGAGTTGTCATAGTGTATTAAGAAAAAACATGACAGCTTGATGTCCACATAACTTATAAGATTGAAGTAAAAATTATAAGGTTTCAAAAATCATCTGTCCAAGATAGTCCAATTAAAATTTCCCCACTGTTACATATATGTATACATATACGCAAATACCCACCCACCAAATACACCTGAAGAGGCCTTTCCAATGAGCGTCAAGCCTCAAAAACGGGGACAAAGCAGCTCAAGGTAACACTAAGAGAGCGTGAACACGCAGGCGGTCTCTGCCTGAATATTCCGATCACAGGATGCAGGCCACCTTCACTGGCAGTTAATTCCATTTCCAAGCAACTAAAACCATTCAAAAAGCCTTAATTGTGGAATTAGCATGAAATGTTAAATTAACTGAAACTGGGTATGCATTCTGACTCCTGTTAGTCACAAGCTTTTTAGTCGCGTCACTTAGCCCAGCGTTTATTCTACCTCGCCGAAGTGATTGTAAAGTCACCTAGTGACGGCAGTGCCCTAGGAAATCCGTTGTCTCTAATTTCCTACATTATCTATTTATCATCCATCCATCTGTATTAAGTAGAGTGTGTGTATGTTAATGGCATGGACTCCGGAGCCAGGTTGTGTGGGTCTGCCAAAGCCTCGCTGTGTGAACTTGAATGCATTATTTAATTACTTTTTGCCTCGATTTCCTCATCTCAAAAAGGTGGATAACAATGGTATTAACTCAGAGGGTTGTTTTAAGGTGTAAACACATTTTATAAAAGTAAGTGGCTTGGAACAATGCCTGGAGTGTGATAAAAACTGTGAAAGTATCAGCAAGTACGATCTCTCTGTGTATCCATCTGTACATCCATCCGACCGGAACCTCTGACTCTCCCTTCCTCTGCCTTGATCTGAAAAAGATCTAAGATAACCCACCTAGCCCTATGTTATCTATAACTCACGGAAAAAAAGAAAATAAAACTATTCTGAAGAAGTCTTGGAATAGTGACATTGGCATAGCTTCTAAAATTCCCTGCATCATAGTATTCCATGGTATACATGTACCACTATTTATTAATCCATTTACATGGTTTTAAAAGAACTCTATTTCATTTGTCAGAGGCAGCACGTGCCCTCTACTGCCTGTACCAAGTTGGATGATCACAGTTAACTTCAGGTAGCTTTAGGTTAAAATTGATTCTATCTCATTTACTTTATGTTGTGATCAATATTTTGGTTAAAAACATGACTCAAGAGCTGCAAGCCTGAATTTATGTCAGGAAGAAGAAATTCTTAACATATATTTCTTTTAAATGACTATTTCTGTTAGATCTTTGCTGTATCATCAAACTGTCCTTCCACATACTAACAGAATCTGTTTAATTCATGGTTTTCAATTTGGGATTAATTACTAAAGCATATATTGTCCTGACTAGTTCAGTGGGTCTCTTAATTCTTAAAAAAGTGAACCAGTTAAGTGATGGAATTAGGAAATAGTCAACTATTGATTGATTTTGTAGTTTGATGATCTGCTCATTGTCATCTGAACCTCATTCTCTAAAATTATTTTATGCCCATTTTAGCTTTATAAAAGAAAGAAAGATTATATGGGAACTTACTTTTTTTACCTTTTTATTTTTTTCATATATTGCATGAATTCTTTTATTTAGTTTTTGAGATTCATCTGTTGCATATATTAGGAGTTCTTTCTTTTTCATTCCTGAGTATTATTCTGGTGTATGGATATACTATCATTTGTTTACCCCTTGAGCAGTTTGGTAGATGTTTTTGCTGTTTATCTTTTTTTGCCATTTTGAGTAAAGATGTTATAGACTTTTGTGTATAAGTCTTTGTGTAAATATTTATTTTTCTATTTTGTAGGCCATATGGTAACTGTTTGTTTAACTTTTCAGAAACCTGCTAAATTGTTTCCAAAGTAGTTATATTATTTTACATTCTCATTAGCAATATACAAAGGTCATGCTTTTTTCCATTTTTGCCAACACTGGTTTTTGTCAGCCTTTTTGATTTAGCCAGTCTGTGAGTGCACCATGGCATGTCATGATTTTATTTTGTATTTTCCTAATGATGACTGATGTCGTACATCTTTTCATGTGAGTATTTCTATTTACATATCTTCTTTCCTGAAATGTGCATTCAGCATTTGCTTGTTGCTGTTCTGAGACAGAGTCTGTTCTGTCTCCCCTGCTAGCGTGCACTGATGTCATCATAGTTGACTGCAATCTCAAACTCCTGGGCTCAAGCCATTGTCCTGTCACAGCCTCCCAAGCAGCTGGGACTACAGGTATAGTATCACTATGCCTGACTGATTTTTAAACTTTTTTTGTAGAGATGACTATTTCTCCCTGCTTCTATGGCTGACAAACACTCCTTCCAACTAACACAATGTTTACATAGTCAAATATTTGGGGTTATAGTCCTGTATCCTTGTACCATCTCCTTGTTTTTCATTGGCATTGATTTTTTTTTTGATGGAGTCACCTTGCAGTGCTTAATAAATAAAATAAAATAATTATTTTACTTATATTATTGTCACATTGTATTTAGGTACAGATGTATTTTCTTGATCTTTATTTTCTTAAAAAAAATGTACAACTGAGATTTATTGAAATATATATCCACACAAGATCTACTTGAAGGTTAAAATTTGTTTGATGTTATGATTAATTAAAAAATTGTTAATTGGGCAAAGTGATATCATTCAACTGCAAAAGATAGTAATCCAATATTTCATGCTTAATGCATTTAGTAGAAATAATTTTTTGCTTTTAAGAATCACCAGCTTTTCTGCTTCTTAAAATTACTTGCATTTTAACTCCCAGTGATATTTTGCTTTTTATTTTAGGAATAATAATAGTGAGAAATCTTAAATACACACTAGCAAACTGATACACTTAAGCATACTATACCATTTGCTTTGCAGATTTGTTATTCACATTTCCCAAGTCTTTAAAGATTGACAGGTATACATTGCAAAGAAAGGTAAATAGCTTCTGCAGTTCACAACTATTCCCTCAGAGCACTGAGTGTATCCAAGAGCAAGAAAGTTAATAACTCTTATTTCCTAATGCAGAAGTATGAATGAAATGTTTAATGCCCACGGGGCTTTTCCATAATTGTGAAGTTTTCTTCCCCTCTTCATAACAACTAAAAAATTATTATAATTTTACTTCTTGCATAATTACTTAGTTTTAAATATTTGGTTATAAGTACATCCATAAACTTTCATTCTCATATAAATTCTTTTTATCCTTTTATACCCACAAAAATACATATATGGCAGAGAGTATAAAGTATACAAGGGAAAATGTGCAAATCCTATTTAGAAATAATTCATAAACAAACTAAAACAAAACTGTTATTTAAAATAATATTCATAATTAAAAATTTCTCTTTTTTCTAGATATATTAATAAGAATGAGAACTCCTGGATGAAGCTTAGAAATATTTTCATTGAAATCTATAGAATAAAAATATGTTCAATCTGTTTGCTAGGTTGTTGCCTGTATTTCTAAGGCAGTAATATTTATCATGTCACTTCCTTGCTTTCAATATGTCAGTGGTTACCTTCATGTCTAGTGCTGGATGAAACCTCAATTTATCTTTCCAATGTAATCTTTGTCCTCTTCTAAGGCATTTTTTCTTATTGTTAACACAACACTGATTAAAATAATTATTTTATTTTATTTATTAGGCACTATGAGGTGGCTTTACCAAAAATATAGAAATCAAAGAAATAGTTTTCTATTCTATTCTATTTAAAATAGTTTTCTATTCTATTTCTATTTAAAATGAATGTTAAAAGGCAGATGGAACAAGAATGCAGGGCTGGCCTTGCACCTATTTAATATTTTGAATCTTCTGAGGAGCTATTTGTAGTTTGTTTTTCTTTTAAAGATTCAATAACCGTTGGCTGACAATCTTTAATGTAGTAGCTTTTAGGCCCCATAACAAGATGACAAAGGTTTACTTCAAACCTTTAAAGATGCAAAGAGGTTGCAGTCTAATGAGGGAGCATCACTGTCCTCATCTTCATCGTCCTTTTCACCAAGACCATCATTTCTTGTTTACACAGGATGGAGCCTGTGCCATGTGTTTACATGTATGAAATCATTTAACCTTAATGTGACCTGTAAAGGTAAATTTGGCTTTACTTTAAAGAAGAAAATGAGGCTCAGAGAAGTCAAACAGTTTGACCAAAATTATATAGCTAGTAATTTCATAAGTCGTATATGAATTTCCAACTGATAAAGGCCTGGGTGTTCCTAACAACCTTTACAATTTTTTTCTATAATTAATCTATAACAAATTTCATGTACACTGTGGGAATATGGCAGGAGTCTGAGTATGAAATAGCATGCTACATGCTTATATTTCTGTGACATGTGTGTATGTGTATGGTAGAATATCTTAAAACAAAACATAGTGTGTGATTTATCAATATGAAATTTTTCTGATATTTTAGCACTCAATTTCCTAAAAAGAAGTTTACTTAGACAGTCACTCATTTTCCAATAACAAAATGTTGTTGGTAACGTAATACTACTGTGTTATTTAACTGAAGCTATTATATGACAGAGAAATAATTTGAA
Source organism: Perodicticus potto (assembly GCA_963574655.1). Classification (NCBI taxonomy): domain Eukaryota; kingdom Metazoa; phylum Chordata; class Mammalia; order Primates; family Lorisidae; genus Perodicticus; species Perodicticus potto. Next base: position 18,570 of record CAUYRH010042872.1, on the reverse strand, counting down.
TTATTATAAAGGTTATTAAAATTGATGTATGAACTCAAAGGATGATATTAGCCATAGGGTTATTCTGCTTTGATTATTGTTAGTAGTCTTCTTATTAACCCCAGAGGATGCTGCTGCCTAACTACAAAGAAATAGAGTTTTGAAACTGGTTTCTATGTAATCTTTCCTTTCTCTGTGTTGGCCGTTGCTATATGCTTGTTTCTTAATTTTTTCCATTTTTTTCTAAATAATGCCTCTTTTTTTGGTTATGTCTGTTCCAAGCCTCTTCTGAATAATTAAAACCAGTAGGTGCTTCAATCTTACGGCCTCAGAATTTTGCCACTGCTGCACCAGATGCCCCCTGCAATATGGCCTCCTTTATACCTGAGTGGAAGCCATGGCTTGTTCTGTACAGTCAGTGTTAATGTGAAGAAAAGTTCCTTGTACAATCTATATTAGAATGCCAAAAAAGAAATGATAGACACAATTTAGGGGTTGAATTACATCCATCTTGTCACATGCCACTTCTGATACTTCTTGCCAAGGCCCAGGACTGGCCAGGTCTCGGGCCGGCTTAACTAGGTTCCGGATGACCGCTAAGTTACCTTGCTCAGGTTCAGTTTCTCTTAGGTGCCTGAGGGCTATCTACTTTAGCTGGAAAGAGAGAGAGAGTAAAGCAGTCTTCTTAGAAAGATAGATCTTAGTCTTTAGCAGAGCTTAGTAATCTTCAGCAGAGAGATGCCGTGCTGGCATTCTTCAGGCAGGAGAGGAGACAGAGTCAGAGTAAGCGGGTCCGTGATAGAATGCCTATGCTCCTTGACTGCCTTCTCCTCCAGCCTAATATAAGTCTGATCTCGTGCCTTTCAACACCATAGGTGTAGAGACTGCCAATTCACCACTGCTCTCATCTCACGAGCTCTCATGCTTGTTAGGAGAGCCAAATCCCCCTCTATGCCCTTTCCACCCAGGTGTTCCATTATTGAGCTATCCAGGTATTTCTTACAACTCTCCCTCCTCCTACCCATAGGCTATATGGGCTGCAACACCATCTGAAGAGAAAAACACACTGTTTTGAAAATTAATCATCTTCTAGAATACTAGAGATGATCAGGAATACTGTTTAATGCTGTCCTCCTCTGCTTCCCATAGGACCACAAGCTGGAACATGTTCATACTTAATAAGAGAAACTGACGAGGCCACATTAATGTCACTCAGCCTGGACCTCACTCGCAGTCCTTGGTTGCGCCTCCCAGTTGAAACCCACTCAAAGTGCAAAAGGTGCCTTTTTCGAAGTGAGTACTATGGTTTCCATGGACAATGTATCGATAAGACTTTCCAAATGGCTAAGAAAGCACAAGACAAAAATGTAAAACTTCACAATTAGAAGTGCAAACTAAAGAGAAAAAATACCACTTAACTTAGAAATCATTGTAGGAAAGAAGAAAACCTAAAAGATTTTATTATTGATTGGCAAGCATTGAATATCAATTTTCCTTTTTCCTCTGGTAGAAATCATAGCAGGGGGTTATTTTCTAATACAATCATTCTGATAACTACAGAATTGAGTTGTAGAATAGACACAAATCTCATCCTCTAAAGTCACTTGTTAACATTCTTAAAGATCTCAGGAAAAAACAACCACCACCTTTTTTTGGAGCAGCTCGCTGCAGCTTTCAACTCTTCTGCTCAAGTGATTCTTCTGCTATAGCCTCCTGTGTAGTTAGGACAACAGGTGCGTACCACCATGTCTGGCGATTAAAACTTTTCTTTCGTTATTGTTAGAGATCAAGTCTCTGTTGTCCAGACCAGTCTTGAACTCCCAACCTCAAGCAATTCTCCCACCTCAGCCTCTCAAAGTGCTGGGATAACAGGTGTGAGCCACTATGTGGCCCAAGAACCTATTATTATTATTATTATTATTATTATTGTATATATTTTTTATTCATTGAGAGTACAAAGAACTCGGTTATGCTATTTGCATTTATAGTTGTGTCCCACCCCCAAGAGGTGTGTCATACCATGACCCCCCACCTACCTCCCTCCTTCCCTCTCTCTGCTCCCCCATTCCTCCACCCCCGCCATGTACTAGGTCATCAATTGTCCTCATATCACAATTGAGTATGTTGGAATCTTGCTTCTCCATTCATGCAATGTTTTACTAAGAAGAATGCATTCCACCTTCATCCAGGTTACTACAAAAGATGTAAAGTCTCCATAATTTTTAGTGACCGAATAGTATTCCATGGTGTACATATACCACAGCTTGTTAATCCGTTCCTGGGTTGGTGGGCATTTAGGTTGTTTCCACAATTCGGCCGTTATAAATTGAGCTGCACTAAACAGTCTAGGGCAAATGTCTTTATAATAAAATGATTGCTTTTTCTTCTGGGTAGATGCCCAGTAATGGGATTGCAGGATCAAATGAGAGATCTAGTTTGACTTCTTTGAGGATTCTCCATACTTCCTTCCAAAAAGGCTGTATTAGTGTGCAGTCCCAGCAGCAGTTAAAAGTCTTCCCTTCTCGCTACATGCATGCCAGCATTTACAACTTTCAGATTTTGTGATGTGGGCCCTTCTCACTGAGGGGGGTGATATCTCAGGGTGGTTTTGATTTGCATTTCTCTGATATGAGTATTTTTTCATATGTTTGTTAGCTATTCGTCTGTTTTTAGAAAAAGTTCTATTCATCTCTCTTGCCCATTGATATAAGGGATTTTTGGTTCTCTTTATGTTGATTAATTTGAGTTCTCTATAGATCTTAGTTGTAAAGCTTTTGTCAGATTCATAATGTACAAATATTTTTTCCCCTTCTGATGGTTGTCTGTTTGCTTTTGTTGTCTCTTAAGCTGTACAAAAGCTATTCAGTTTAATTAAGTCCCATTTGTTTATTTTTATTGTTGTTGCAATTGCCACTGAAGTCATCTTCATAGTCTTTCCCCAGGCCTATAACTTCAAATGTTTTCCCCCATACTTTCTTCAAGGATTTCTATTGTTTCATGACTTAGATTTAGATCTTTTATCCATCTTGAATCAATTTTATTGAGTGAAGAAAGATACCGGTCCAGTTTCAATCTTTTACATGTGGTTATCCAGTTCTCCAAGCACCATTTATTGAATAGCGATTCTTTCCCCTAGTCTATGTTCTTGTTTGGTTTATCAAAGATCAGGTGGCTGTAAGATGTTAGTCTCATCTAATTGTTCTCTAGTGAATAACCTATTATTTTTGAAATATTATTTGGGTATTTTAAAAAATATATATTGTATATATATATTATATGTATATATATTGTATATATATGTAAAACATATTTTATTGTATATATAGTATTTTATTGTATATATAGTATGTATGTATATATTGTACATTTATTGTATATATAGTATTTTATTGTATATATAGTATGTATATATATATAATATATATTTTATTGTATATATATTGTATTTTATTTGTATATATATAATAAATATACAATATATTGATGTGTGGAGGGGTCATGGCGTGACACACCTCTTGGGGGTGGGACACAGGTATAAGAGGGTCTTTACCTAACAAATGCAAATATATATAACTTCCTAGTATATAATAAAATGGAGGCTTTAATAGATTTTAGAGAATCCCTATCAATGAGCTGTTTTAGTACAGGAGATGGAAGAACTCAGAATTTAGAGTAGGAAGCTCTAATCAGGTTCTTGGCAAACTGCCGTCATTCTTAAATGCATTTTCACAAGGAGATTCCATAATTTGTTTTTAGAAACTGTTAAAATGTTTTATTAAGTCTAAAATTAGGGGACTTTTTCCTATTCTGTAACCAAACTTTCTTACGATTGCAGTCCTCAATTCAGATGAGAGGGTGAATATGCCATGATTAGCATGCTCCTGCGTGGCTACTCTAGCAAACCGTTTTACGTTTATCTGCCTCAAAATTTAGTGTTTCCAACTTTCCTCCTTTATTTCAATTATTTCCCTAGGTCATATTTCTTGATTTTAATTTTTTTCCTATTTTCTTTATCTCTACCAATATATATATCATCTACTATTTATATTTCTACCTAGTCTTCTGATGGACAGTACTAATGTGTAGTTAGAGTGTAACTGTTCTTATCTTGGATTTCTGGAATGAAAACCTGAATATGGGAGATCCAGTACTGTCTGCCAGAACTAAATCACTTGCAGCGAAGGGATGAAGGAACTTGTCACTCATAAATATTCTTTATGTTCAGGACATTTCTTTTCTTTTTTTTTTTTTTTTAGGAAAGATGTTATTTATTGAGTGAAACAGAACAGTGTATAGAAGATAATCCCGTTGTATCTACTGCTATCTCTGTATTTGCCCACCCGTGCAAGTCTGTCTATTCATCCCTCAAGTCCTCTTTTTTTCTTTTTTTTTTTTAAGTTTGAATACATGTATTTTATTATTCTTCATTACATTATTTCCCCACCCCCACCCCTCTGTGGTAAGACAGAATTGATTTAGAGAAAAGAATACAGAAAACACCAAAGCTCCTGGTAGAGGGAGAGAATTCAAGTGGGGAGAGAGAAGCTCTCTCCGTTCCTCTCCCGGTCTTTCCCCGTCTAAATTTCAAACCTTTAGGATTCTACTACCTCTTTACACTACCTTCTACATTTTTCTCTCTTCTTCATGGGTTGTTTTTGTCAATGACATTTGATAACAGAGACAGAAAATAGAAAACAGAGAAATTATAATGGTGCCTTCTCAATTCTACCTGGCACTCCAGTTTCTATTTCATTTGAACACCTTCCATGTTATTGAACTACATCTACATGATAATGATCATAGGCATCTTTCACTTAATCTTGTAAGTCAAGGATTGTGTCTGTTTTGCTTGTTCACTTTTCAGTGCAACAATAATAAAAAATAATGATAATAGATGTCCCTTAGGGAGTCCTTACCTGGAGCCAGGCACATAATAATTTTACATTCTTTCATCTATTGCACACAATTACCTGATGGGATAAGCATTATCTTTATTATCCTGATTTTTACAGAAGAAAAGATTAAGGCCCAAAGCTATTAATAACCTGCCCAAGTTACACAGATGGAGTCTAAACCTGGAACTCTGGGGCTAGAGACCTTGTTCGTGTCCACTGTGTATATTGCCTCTCTTAGCATTCACAAGTAATTAATAAATGTGCAATCATTCAGTGACTAAGGAAATCATGTTACCAGGTATAGTTCATTGCATAAAAATTAATGTGATTCGGGGCATTACAGAATTGAGCTAAGAGGGCAGCATTTCCAGTGTCTCAGGAGTACTTTGTTAATAGTTAATAGGAGAGGCTGTGAGACCAGGGTTGGCTTACTCTAATAAGCACAGGGAAGCAACCTCCAGGGTCATAGCCAAGACCTACTGAATGCTTACTGTGTTCCAGGCAGTGGGCTCAAAGGCTGGCATTTAATTCTCATGACAACCTCCCCTTATAGAGGAGGCTCAGGAAGGTCACACAGCAAAGTGATTGCTGCAGTCAGGACACTTGCTCTCCCGGAATCCTCTCAGGTGTTCACAGGGAGCTTCTGATTGTCTTACAGGCCCTAAGTCCTAAAGGATGCCCTCTGAATGGGGAGGGGGGAAGGGGAGGGCCTGGGTCTGCGAGGACTCTATAAAAGGTGTGTGCTGGGAAATGTTCCCCTATGGAGGGTTTGGGGAAGTGTGTCTGCCCCAGGCAAATCCAAACAGGCTTCTAAGAATCATGTCAAGACCCAGGAAAAGACTGCAAACATGTTTCCCGTAAAATATGTCCTTTTCCTTACCTTCAGGAGCTGGAGTGGATCTTACAATTTATAGTACTGAATTGCTGGCACACCATAGGTACTCAATAGATAGGAATGAATGAATGAATGCCAAGGAGAAGGAAGCAGTGTCTGGGTAGCAGTCTGCTTAGCAACCCTTTCCTCCAGATACGTGTATGAAGGATGGTTCTGGTTGTTTTTATGAAAAATCTCCATAAAATACGTTTTCAAGTGGATTTGGAGTGTAGGGTTCTGCAGACTGTGCCAGGGTTTAAATTCTTACTCTGCCACCCCCCGCTATTTGCGGCAAGTCGGTGACCCTGTCCAGGCCTCCGTGCCCTCTGCAGGGTCATTGGGAGAGCCCACAGGTGAAGCCCCTGGCTAGAGTAAGGCCGGCAAATCCCAGCTACGGTAAAAACACAGAGCGCCCGTGCAGCCCAAGGCTGCGCAGCCACCGAGGTTTACAAAGGCACCGGGGAGCTGTTTCCCTCAGCGTGTGAGCGTAAAATTCTCAATCCCAAGTGGAACCCAGACAGGGAGGAACAAACACCTGGCCCCAAATACAATTTCCTCTCGCAGCTCATTGCGGCCCGAGGAAGTCGCCGGGGGAGGGCGGGGGAGTGCGGCGCGCAGCCGGGTCATTTCCAGAGCCCTCTCCGGCGCTGACACGTAATTGTCAGATTGCTTTATGAGAGCAGCTTCCTGCCCCCTTCCTGCTCCCAAATGTGCTGATTCCCCACGAAGCCTCGCTTCTCCTTCTCGCCCCTAATCGCTCCTTTCCTGCGATTTCCTAAATCACTGGGACTCGGGTTCCAGCGCGGCGCCCCGGGTGGGCTCCCAGGGCGCGGACTGTGACCCGGAGGTCAGCGGTGCCTCCACCCCGCTGGATGTCTCGCCCGGGGGCTTCCCCTCCCTCCGGAGCAGGTCTGGCTCCTGCGGGGGTGGGTGGGGTGCAGCCCGGGCCCTGCTTCGGCTCCTCCGCCCTCTACCCCTTTCCACACCCAAACCCGGGCGGTTTCGGAATATTCCATTCGGAGCTGAGCTCGGAAGAGACGCGTCTCCTCGTGGGCATTTCTCTCACTCCAAAAGCAGACTCGGGAGGAAGGAATAAGTCTAACGCTGAGCTTAATTTTCCCCATTTGAGGAGTGTCTGAGGAAGCAGCATGGGGCTTTTTATATCTTAACTATTACTAAAATACACGATCGTGGTAAAAATTTCAAACAGAATCATTTCCAGACGGAACCACAGTTAGCGTTGTGTGTACCCTTCCAGAAATGTTGCTTGCACATGTGAGCATGTATCTTTTTTCTTTTTTCTTTACACAAATGGGAGCATATTGAACGTCTTGTTCTACAACTTGCTACTTTTTATTTAGCTCATTTTGGATGTTTTCCATTTCAATAAATCTAGATGTACTTGTTTAAAAAATTGCTACCTAGGCTCAGCGCCTGTGGCTCAACGTGCTAAGGCGCCAGCCACGTACACCTGAGCTGGTGGGTTCGAATCCAGCCCGGCTGCCAAACAACAATGGCGGCTGCAATCAAAAAATGGCCGGGCGTTGTGGTGGGCGCCTGTAGTCCCAGCTACTTGGGAGGCGGAGGCAAGAGACTCGCCTCAGCCCAGGAATTGGAGGTTGCTGTGAGTTGTGATGCCACAGCACTCTCTCCAGGGTGACAGCTTGAGGCTCTGTCTCAAAAAAAAAAAAAAAAAGGATGGATAGATCTTAGTCTTTAGCAGAGCTTAGTGATTTTCAGCAGAGAGACGCGGTGCTGGCGTTCTGCAGGCAAGAGAGGAGACGTCAGAGTAAGCGGTCCGTGATAGAATGCGCATGCTCCTTGACTGCCTTCTCCAGCCTAATATAGGGCTGATCTCCTGCCACTCAACACCACAGGTGTAGAGACTGCCAATTCACCACTGCTCTCCTCTCTCCAGCTCTCCTGCTTGTTAGGAGCGCTAAATTCCTCTCCATGCCCTTTCCACCAAGGTGTTCCATTATTGAGCTATACAGGTATTTCTTATAACTCTCACTCCTCCTAGCCATAGGCTATATGGGCTGCTACAAAGGTCTAACTTTATTTCCATCTGCCTAATCAGTTGTTCTCAAACTCTTCATTGACTAATGCATCTTTCTTGGCACTTTCAAAAATAAAATGTCTTAATGTAAGAAAAACATTTACAGCCAAGTGCAGTGTCTCACGCCTGTAATCCTAGGACTCTGGAAGGCCAAGGCAGGTGGATAGCTTGAGCTCAAAGGTTTGAAACCAGCCTGAGCAAGAGCAAGACCCTGTCTCTAAAAATAATTGGGTATGTGGAGGGCGCCTGTAGTCCCAGCTACTAGGGAGGCTGAAGCAAGGGAATCACTTGAGCTCAAGAGTTTGAGTTTGCTGTGAGCTATGATGCCACAGCGCTCTACAAAGGGCGACAGCGTGAGACTCTGTCTCAAAAAAACAACCCCCCAAAACATTTATGTCATAATTATAGCTTTTCCAATATATAAAGCTCTTTAGAGAAGAAAATAATTTGATCCTCAACTGACTTTAAAGGTACTGAGACCCATCTTCCAGAAAGAACAAATTCATTGTTAGTGTTTGACTAATCTTTGTGGAACGAGTGGGTCCTAAGAAGGATTTCCAGAGGCTGTGTTTACTGCTCATTCGTTCAATAAGCACTCCTTGTCAATATGTGCAGTGGTCTATAGGATTGTAAAACTGATCATATACAGTTTCTGGCCACAGAAAGAATATAATCTAGTAGGGAAACGTCAGACCTTTCATTTTGTGGCAAGACGTATATGTGTGTGTGTGTTTATAACTCATTAATCATACTGTAGGTTCTTGGGGCTTTGAAATTGTAAGGAAAGAGGTTGGGTGCCATGGCTGACACCTGTAATCCTAACTCTTTTGGAGGCCACGGCGGGTGGATCTCCTGAGTTCTGGAGTTCTAGACCAGCAAGAGAAAGACCCCATTCTGCTAAAAAATATAGGGGCGGCACCTGTGGCTCAGTGGGTAGGGCGCCAGCCCCATATGCTGGAGGTGGTGGGTTCAAACCCAGCCCCGGCCAATAACTGCAAAAAATAAATAAATAAATAAAAATAAATAAAAAGACTAGCCAGGCATTGTGGTGAGGCATTTAGTCCCAGCTACTCAGGAGACTAAAGCAAGAGGATTGCTTAAGCCCAAGAGTTTGAGGTTGCTGTGAGCTATGGTGCCATAGCATTCAACCCTGGGGTGACTGGGTGAAACTCTGTCTCAAAAAAAAAAGAAAAAAAAAAAGGGAAGAGAGAAATTGTAAGGAAAGGAGACTCAAATTTGTTTAATTGATTCTTTTAGGAAACAAGCCATTGAAGAATTGAGAGTCGGAACAGAGCATTAGAAAATATTGTGAGGTATTTGTGTATATTCCTGTGTGTTTTCATTTATCTAAGAAACAAAGTCCTTTCTTGAGAGAGCCCCCTCAGATTTAGAATTTCAGAGTTAGGAGATCAAGAGAATAACTCTTAGTTGTTATATCCATTTCACTGAACTAAAACTCTGTATCTTATCTATGGTTACTGTGAAATAGCAGAGGTAAAATTCTAGCCAGCTTTTTGGAGAGTGACAGTGGGCAGTGTTAGTTGCCTACCCAACAGCTATGCCCCTGACACTTTCCTTGCTAAGAACACTGATTTGTATGGCCGAGAATGCCCAGCCTAGGACAATCACGCCACCTTTGCCTTTCTGAAGTCTCCCTTTTACAGACTCTTTTGCAGCTAGAAGGCTGTATCAGTTTTCCCAAGGCTGCCGTAACAACATACCAGCTTGGGTGGTTTAAACAACAGAAATTAATTTTCTCATAGTTTGGGAGGTTAGACATCCAAGATCGAAGTGTTGACAGGACTGTCTCTCTCTCTCTCTCCGTGCAGATGGCTGCCTTCTTTCTGCGTCCTCGTCCTCGTGTGCTCTGTGTTCTGTGGATACAGATTGCTAGTGTCTCCCTGTGTGCCCACATTTCCTCTTCTGATAAATAAGGACACCAGTCGGATTGGATTAGCACCCACCCTAATGGTCTCTTTGAACCTCTTTAAAGGCCCTATCTCTGAATACAGTGACAGTCTGAGATACAGATTAGGACTTCAATGTAGAATTTGGAGGGGTCCCATTCAGCCCCCAACAGGAACCAAACCTGGTCTGGCCATTGAGACCTGAGGAGAAGCCTCCTAGGTGCTATTGGACTGGACTTTTTTCCCCAGATCAATAAACCCTGTGAAGAAAAAGGACACCCCTTCCCACCTTCCAGCTTGGGGCTGACAGCTGGAGCTGTGGCACCTTTCTTGTGATCATAAAGGGGAAGGTATGAATACAAAAAGTTTTATGCCAGGTATGGTTAAGCAGGAGAATAATGGGAAGACCTTCAACCCTCACAAAATTGTTGAGTTGTTGAATAAATCCCGAGATCATCGTTTCCAGACTTGTTGTTGAGGAAAGAGTAAGTGTCCCGATGGTAGTTCTGCCATTGTTCATTAAGAGTTCTGTTACTGGCTCGGCGCCTATGGCTCAACGGGCTAAGGCGCCAGCCACGTACACCTGAGCTGGCGGGTTCGAATCCAGCCTAGGCCCGCCAAACAACAATGACGGCTGCAACCAAAAAATGGCTGGGCATTGTGGCGGGCGCCTGCAGTCCCAGCTACTTGGGAGGCAGAGGCAGGAGACTCGCTTGAGCCCAGGAATTGGAGGTTGCTGTGAGCTGTGATGCCACAGCACTCTATCCAGGGTGACAGCTTGAGGCTCTGTCTCAAAAAAACAAAAACAAAAACAATAACTAGTGTTTCTGTCCCTTATAATGTATGTTTCCTCATTAATTTAGATCTTTATTTCAACATATTTTGTAGTTTTCAGAATATATGTTCTGCATTTCTTTTGTCAAATTTAGTGCTAAGTATTTTATCCTTCTTGAAGCTCTTGTAAATGGCGTTTCCTTGATTTCATTTTTGGATTGTTTATTTCAAGTATATAGAAACACTATTGATTTTGTATGTTGATTGTGTGTACTGCAACTTTGTAGAACTTAATGGTTCTATTAGTTATCTGGCTGACTTCTTAGGATTTTTCTCTAGGGGTCATGCCATTTGTGAATGAATATAGTTTTACTTTTCTAATATGGGTGACTTTTGTTTCATTTTCTTGCCTATTGCCCTGGCTAGAACCTCTAACACAATGTCAAAGTGGTGAGAAGGGATGTTCTTATTTTCTTCATGATTGTAATAGGTAATCTTCTAGTCTTTCACCATTAAGTATGATGACCTTAGAAGGCTGAGGGTGAAATTGATTTTTAATAAAGAGAAGTTATAATATGTGTATTTCAAAGTTCTCAGTTTATCTTGGTTTTAAAAAAGTCTTAAAAAATGCAATGGTCTTACAGTTTTGGTATCACTGTTAAAATCCAACCAACCTTTTCATTTTGCCTGTTAGTTTTTTTTTCTTTCATATTGAGAACTCCCTTTAACATTTTTTGTAAGATAGTCCTGGTGATGGTGGATTGTCATACCTTTTATTTGTCTGGAAAATATTTCACCTCTCCTTGATATTTGAAGGACAGATTTTCCAGATACAGTATTTTTGGGTGGCAGTTTTGTTATTTAGTACTTTAAAAATCTCACTCTCTCCTATCCTGTGTGGTTTCCATTGAAAAGTCTGATGCCAGACAGATAAGAGTTTTGTTTTTTTTTTTACTGTGTTATTTACTTATTTCTATTCTTGTTTTAGAATTCCCTCTTTGTCCTTGACCTTTGAGAGTCTGATTATTACATGCCTTGGGGTACAGTCTTATGTGGGTTGGGTCTGCTTAGTGTTCTGTGACATTCCTGTACTTGGATATTTCTATTTTTCTCCAGTTTTTGAAAGTTTTATGCTACTAATTATTTAAATAAGCTTTCACCCCTTGCACTTGCTCAGCTTTCTCCTATATACCATTAATTCTTAGATTTGGTCTTTTGAGATAATTTTATATATCTTGTGGGTGATATGTATTTCTTTTCATTCTTTTTTCCTTTTTTCTCCTCTGACTGTGTATTTTAAAATACCCTGTCTTCAAGCCTATTTATTTGCTCCCCTGATTGATCCATTCTGCCGTTGAGAGCCTCAAATAGATTTTTCAGTTCTGTGAATGTATTTGTCAGTTCTAAAATTTCTTTTTGATTTTTAAAATTGTTTCAGTATATATGTTAAATTTCTCCAGTAAATATTCAAATTGATTTTTGATGTTATCTTGGAGCTCACAGAGTGTCCTTAAAGCTGCTGTTTTGAATTCTTGTGGGAGAGCTCCCATGTTGCCGTCTGGGTAGGGTTAGTCACTTTCTTTCTTTCTTTTTTTCTTTTTTTGAGACAGAGTCTCAAGCTGTCACCCTGGATAGAGCGCTGTCGCATCTCAGCTCACAGCAACCTCCAATTCCTGGGCTCAAGTGACTCTCTTGCTTCCGCCTCCCAAGTAGCTGGGACTACAGGCGCCCGCCACAACGCCCGGCCATTTTTTGGTTGCAGCCGTCATTGTTGTTTGGCAGGTCCAGGCTGGATTCGAACCACCAGCTCAGGTGTACGTGGCTGGCGCCTTAGCCCGTTGAGCCACAGGCGCCGAGCCAGGGTTAGTCACTTTCTTTGAGGAGTTCATAGCTCCCTGTTTGCAATTATTTCTTGTAAATGTACATTTGTATCTTTGAATTTAAGGATTAGTTATTTTTTCCCATTCTTCTCTTTCTGGCTTGTTTTGGGATTCATTGGATATGTTTGCTTAGAGATTCTTCGTGGTTTTCCTGTGGATTTCTTTTTTCCCACAAGTTCACTGCCTCTTTTATAGCACTAGATGGCGCCAGAAGACAAGGTTTGCCTTGGCTCCAGACCACAATGGCACACTCCTGTCCTGAATGGGGACAGTCCCAGTGGGTAGTGGGAGAAAACTAGGTAGGGTTTGTTCCAGGGGCCTGTAAACTGTACCTCCGACAGCATCTTGCTGGTGAATAGCCACCCTGATCTGGTGTCTCCCAGAGCAGAGTTTCTAGGGCTGAGAGGGCAATCCTGTCTCCTCTTGTATCTCTGCCATCTTCAGGGTTATTTCTCCCCCCAAGTACTGGTGATGCCTCTGCTGGTTTGAGGCAGGACAGGTCTGCTAAGGAACTAATAATGATGAGGAAGCTTGTTGTCCACTTTGATCTCACTTTTTCCAGTGTAGAAACTTTGAATTAGGGGAATTTTTCTGCACACTTACTTCTGCAGATTAGGAGAACAACATCACAGAAGAGAAGTCTGATTCTCTAACCATCTGCTCAGAGTTTTTTCATTTCTCTGTAGCCCCAGAAACAGGTTCATTCTCATATTAAGTTCTGGGATATTGCTGGCCATGATCTTAGCTTTGTGGGAGAGGAATGAGGCCAGAATGCTTCTGTGTTGCCATTTTGGAACCAGAAACCTCCCTACTGACGTTTCCCATTCCCTTTATTTTCAAGCAGCAGCGTCAATATTTCTACTAAAATATTACGGCCCAAGGCAGTTTGTGATTTATTTCTTTTCCTTATTGAGGTATAACTGACATATAATAGCTGCACATAATTACAGTGTGCAATATAGAATTTTGATAACATGCCCACATTGTGAAATGAATATACAGGGAAGCTAATTAATATATCTATCAAGATACATGGGATTTTTGGTGTGATGAATATTTAAGATCTTCTGTCTTAGCAATTTTCAAGTATGCAACACGTTATTATTTACTATAGTCACTAGATAGTACAATATAACTCCAGAACTTAGCCATCCTGTGTAATTGAAACTTTGCCCCTTTTGACTGATATGTCCCCATTCTCCCCCTCCCCATCCAAGCTCCTGGCAACCAGCATTATACTCTCTGGTCCTGTGAATTCGACTGCTTTAGATTCCACATACATTGTATTTTTGCTGTGTATAATGTGCACTCCCCCCCAAAAAAATTTTTTGAGGGAAAAATAAGGAGGTGCATTATACATGGGTAGTATTATTTGTTACTGATATGTAAAATTTCGTCTACTTTGTATCTGTTCCTGTGTTTTGTAATTATTTGTTACATAAAATTTCTTATAAAATAATATGATAAAAAAAGAATTGCTAAAATTCATTTATAATATAGAAAACAAGTACCTACATATAAACAAATAAAAAGTTGAATTAAAAATGGAAATTAAAGTTTTTTTCCCTGAAAGTTTGGGTCAAAAATGTGGGCATACCTTATAAATGGGAGCACATTATATGGCAAAATATGATAATTGAGATTATGTAATTTTTGTCTTTTTGCATCTGACATATTTCACTTAGCATAAAGTCCTCTAATTTAATCCAAATTGTCACAAATGACAGGGTTTCCCTTTTTCAAAGACTTCATAATATTCCATTGTGTGTGTGTTACATTTTCTTTATCCATTCATCTGTCAGTGGACACCCAGGTTTGTTATTTACTACTTTACTCTGGAAAATAATGCTACAGCAGACATGGATGTGCAGTTATTTCTTCAACATACTGATTCACTGTCTTGGATTATATACCCATAACTGGGATTGATCAATCATACAATAATGCTATTTTTGATATTTTTCAGAGACCTCCATACTGTTTTCCATAATGCCTGTAATAATTTACATCGCCACCAACAGTGTTAAGGGGTTTCCTTTCCTCTACATCCTTGCCAACACTTACTATCTTTTGCTTTTTTGGTAATAGTCATTTTAACAAGAGTGGGGTGGTATCTCCTTGTGGTTTTAATTTTCATTCCCCTGGTGATTAGTGACATTGAGGATTTTTTCCATCTATCTGTTGGCCATTTGTATGTCTTCTTTTGGGAAATGTCTATTCTGGTCATTTGCCCATTTAAAAAAATGGGTTATTTATTTTCTTGCTATTGAATTATTTGAGTTCCTTATGTATTTTGAATATTAACTGCTCATCAAATTATGGTTTGCTTGTATTTTCTCTCATTCTTGAAGTTGTGTCTTCCTCTTCTGATTATTTCATTTGATGTGCATAAGATCTTTAGTTTGATGCAATCTCATTTGTCTATTTTTGCTTGTTGCTTATGTTTTGTTATATCTCCCACATCATTTCCCAGATCAATGACAGAAAGCATTTCCCCATGTTTTCTTCTAGCAGTTTTAATTTTAATCATATATTTAAGTCTTTAATTCATTTAGAGTTGATTTTTGTATAGTGTGTGATGAGAGTCCAATTTCATTTTTTGCATGTGGATATCCAGTTTTCTCAACATCATTTACTGAAGAGACTGTCCTCCCCACTGTGTGTTTTTAGCTTCTTTGTTGAAGGTTGATGGACTGTAAATATATGGGTTTGCTTTTGTGCTCTATTCTGTTGCATTGCTCTAAATGCCTGTTTTGATCATTAGGCTTTTGTAATATATTTTGAAATCAGGTAGTGTAATGCCTCCATCTTTGTTGGCTATTTGGAGTCTTTTGCTGTTCCATAAAATTTTAAAGGGGCATCTTCTATTTCTGGAAAAATGACATTGGAATTCTGATAGGGATTGCATTGATTCTGAAGATTGCTTTGGGTATTGTTGACATTTTAACAATATTAATTATCCCAATTCATGAACATAAAATATCTCTCCATTTATTTGTCTTCTTCAATTTGTTTCTTAAGAATTTTTGTAGATCTAGAAAAAGAAGTTCTACACTTCACGTGGAACCAGAAAATACCCTGACTAGCCAAAATACCCTTATTTTACAAGAACAAAGTGGGATGCATCACTTTACCAGACTTCAAGCTATACTACAAGGCTATAGTAACCAAAGCAGCATGGTATTGGCATAAAAACGGAGACCTATGGATCAGACCCAGACACGAAATCATCCTCATGTTCCTGTCTGATTTTTGACAAAACAGACACACTACACTGGGGAAAAGAATCCCTGTTTAGTAAATGGTGCTGGGAAAACTGTATGGCTTGGAAAACTATAGCATACAAAAGACTGAAACAGTATCTGCATCTCTCACCACTCAAAAAATTAACTCACAATGGATAAAAGACTTAAACCTAAAGGAGGAAACTATAAGAATCCTAGAAGAAACTTTGGAAAAACTCTTATAGATACTAGCCTAGGAAAAGGATTCATGAAGAAGATTCCAAAAGCTATCAGAATAACAACAAAAATAAATAAATGGGAACTGATCAAGTTAAAAAGTTTCTGCACAACCAAGGACACAATAAAAAGAGCAAATAGATAACCTACAGAATGGGAAAAAATGTTTACACGCTATACATCTGATAAAGGACCAATAACTAGAATCTATAAAGAAGTCAAGCAAATCAGCAAAGAACTCCATTAAAAAGTAGGCAAAGACATGAACAGAAACTTTTCAAATGAATATATACTAATGGCAAACAAACTTACCAAAGAATGCTCTACATTATTGAGCATTAAGAAATTATTAAGAAATGCAAATAAGGGTGGCACCTGTGGCTCAAAGGAGTAGGGCGCCAGACCCATATACTGGAGGTGGTGGGTTCAAACCCAGCCCCGGCCAAAACTGCAAAAAAAAAAAAAAAAGAAATGCAAATCAAAACCCTAATGAGATATCACCTAACTCCAATGAGAATGGCTTGAGTTAAAAAGTCTCAAAACAACAGATGCTGGTGTGGATACAGAGAGAATGGAACTTTTATACACTGTTGATGGGCCTGCAAACTAGTGTAACTTCTATGGAAAACTGTATGGAGATACCTCAAAGAAATACCTAAAAGTAGACCTACCATTTGATTGAGCATTCCCTCTGCTGGATATATACACAGGAGGAAAGGTCATTTTGTAAAACGGATACCTGCACTTGAATGTTCCCAGCAGCACAATTCACAATCACACAGACATGGAAATAACCCAAGTGCCCACCAATACATGAATGGATTAATAAAATGTTTCAAAAAAAAGAAAATCAAGCTGGGAGGAGAGAGAAGAGGGGGGCAAATTCACACCTATTTCCCAGTGCACACTATCTGGATCAAGAGGACACTTACGTGTGTAACTTTGACTCAATCTGTACAGAAACAAAGAACATATAGCCCCTAACATTCTGGGGAAAAAAAAAAAACAACCAAAAGAAAGCTACAAAAAAGAAATTGTTTTGTAATTTATAGTGTATGGATTTTTTTACCTCTTTGTTTAAATTTACTTCTAAATATTTTATTCTTTTTGTTGCTATCGTAAATCAGATTGCTTTCTTTATTTGTTGTGGATAGTTCCTTGTTAGTGTATAGAAATGCCCTGATTTTTGTTTTTGTTTTTTTGAGGCAGAGTCTAACTATGTCACCATCTGTAGAGTGCTATGGCATCACAGCTCACAGTAACCTCAAACTCTTGGGTTTAGGCAATTGTCTTGCCTCAGCCTCCCAAGTAGCTAGGATGATGGGAGCCTACCACAATGCTTGGCTATTTTTTGGTGTTATTGTTGTTGTAGTTGTCATTGTTGTTTGACAGGCCCGGTGTATGTGGCTGGTGCCATAGCTGCTGAGCTACAGGTGTCAAGCCAATGCTACTGATTTTTGTTTGTTTGTTTGAGACAGAGTCTCACTATTTCACCCTTGGTCGAGTACTGTGGCATCACAGCTCACAGCAACCTAAAACTCTTGGGCTTAAGGGGTTCTCTTGCCTCAGCCTCCTAAGTAGCTGGGACTACAGGTGCCTACCACAATGCCTGGCTATTTTTTTCTTACAGTTGTCATTGTTGTTTAGCTGGCCAGGGCCAGGTTTGAACCTGCCAGCCTCAGTGCATATGGCCAGCACTGTAACTACTGTGTTATAGGTGCCAAGCCAATGCTACTGATTTTTGTATGTGGCTTCTGTATCCTGCAACTTTACTGAATTTGTTTATTATATCTAACAGTTTAGATCTAATGGAATTTTTAGGGTTTTCTACATGTAAGATCATGTGCTCTGCAAACAGAGACAATTTTATTTCTGGCTTTCCAGTTTGGACCAACCTTTTCCCTTCTTCCCTTCTCTTCGTATTTCCTTAATTGGTCTGCCTGGAACCTTCAGTACCAGATTGAATAGAAGTGACCATAACGGGCGATCTTGTTTTGTTCTCCATCTTTCAGAAAAAGCTTTCAGCTTTTCACCATTGGGTATGCTGTTATCTCTGGGCTTGTCATATATGGCCTTTATTAAGTTAAAGTACATTCCTTCTATATCTACTTTGTTGAAAGTTTTTATCATGAAAGGATGTTGAATTTTGCCAAGTGTCTTTTCTGATATTGAGATAATCACATGGTTTTTGTTTTTCATTCTGTTAATGTCATGTATCACATTTATTGATGTGTATATATTGAACTATCCTTGCATTCTGGGTATAAATTCTATTTGATCACACAAAGCGTATGATTCTTTTAATGTCCTGTTGAACTTGATTTGCTAGTATTTTGTTGAAGATTTTTGCATCCATGTCCTTCAGAAATATAATTTTCCTTTTTTGTACTGTCCTTGTCTGACTTTGGTGTAGCGTAGTGCTGATCTCAGAGAATGAGTTTGGGAGTGTCCTTCCTCTTCAATACTTTGGAAGCACTTGAGAAGGATTGGCACTACTTCTTCTTTCTTTCTTTATTTATTTTGATAAGTTTAAATGATGAATAAATTTATTATGAAAAACATTTTTTTTAATTTTTATTAAATCAAAATTGTGTACATTAGTGCAATCATGGGGCACAATGTGCTGACTTCATATACAATCTGAAATATTTTCATCGAACTGTTAAACATAGCCTTCATGGCATTTTCTTAATCACTATTTGAAGACATTTGTGTTCTGCATTTAGTAAGTTTCACCTGTA
>CAUYRH010042871.1:0-16701 GCA_963574655.1 Perodicticus potto | reverse complement strand
GGAAGGAAGAGGAGGGGGGGTGGAGGGAGAGTAATTGGTGGGGCCACACCTACCGTGCATCTTAGAAGGGTACAGATGAAACTCACTAAATGCAGAATACAAATGTCT
The DNA here is from genome assembly GCA_963574655.1 of Perodicticus potto. Classification (NCBI taxonomy): domain Eukaryota; kingdom Metazoa; phylum Chordata; class Mammalia; order Primates; family Lorisidae; genus Perodicticus; species Perodicticus potto. The sequence goes on along the minus strand of CAUYRH010042871.1, from coordinate 16,593 downwards.
TCATACTATAACTAAGAAAATGCCATGAAGGCTGTGCTAAACAGTTTGATGAAAATATTTCAGATTGTATATGAAACCAGCACATTGTACCCCTTGATTGCACTAATGAACTCAGCTATGATTCAATAATAAAAATAAATTAATTAATTAAAAATTAAAAAAGAGAAAATTCTAACAGTGGACAAATGATGCATCTTATTGCATAGGTACTATATTTCTATGTATAAGTTGTCATCAAAAACATAATTTGGCTCCATTTCTAATACAAACAAGGAAGCTAACTACTCATGTGCTTAGCAAAAGACAGCATCATGTATTGAAAGGAATAACAAGTAGGTCACCATACCTGGTTCTGCCTCTTCTTCAATGGGAATCTCTGAGACTCACTTTCCTCATTTGTCAAAGGGAAGCAATGGCATCTGTCCTATCCATCTCCTACCCACTGAGCTGGTGGTCAGGAACTTGCTTTATCCACAACTTCCCTACGTGACGTTGAACAAGCTATATGACAACCTCCAGCTTCAATTATTTTATTTATAAAGCATGAGTGAGGTCAGGATAAATGATTTCCATGCACCTTCCAGCTATACAATGACAATATCTGTCAAAGGTGAACAGTGAGATGAAATGTAAGGCAGGCTTTGTTTGCCTGGTTGGGTGGGAAAGGAGGGCAGGTTGAGGGGGAATGAAAAGTTTGCCACTAGAATTATCTGCACATTAACCAAGACATGGAAAATGGAAGAAGCTGTGAAGATTTTCTCAATATGCAGAGCCACCAGGCAATCACTGACAATAAAATTGTGAATTCAGCAATTCCATGCTGTGTTTTAATTTTCTGGCACTGGTTTGCCCATTATTTAAGCATGCATTTGGATGGGTGCCAGCTTGCTGTCGTCACCATGACTAAGAAGGGATGCTTCTAGCTCACACCAGCAGATCGGAGGATCCTATAAACCCTACTATTCTCACAGGGCCAGGAAAGGGAGGTGGGACAGCAGACTTTACAAAGGACAAAGGGAACCTGGGAGGGAATTGGAGAATAAATGAAAAGAATGGCAGGGGAGAGGATGGCTAGAGGAAACATGGAATGACTATAATGGTTTCATGGATAACACATAAGGGAGAAATTAGATACCAGAGTAAGGTATGAGAAGAGAATAAAATTTGAGAATCTATAATGACTGTATGACCCAGATGTCTTTCTCTTTTCTGGTCAGTGGTGTGGTCAGCGGACAGCCATCAGGATCTGCTACTCCACTTAACTGAGACTCTGCTTTTCCCAGGTGGCCACAAGGCAATGGCTGAGCACACTGAGGGGGCCTATGGCCTGGCCCATTTTTACCTAATGTGGCAGTCTGCTCTAGAGTTCCTTGCTGAACCTTCTCAGAGCTGCTTGATTGCTTCTCACCCTGTCTTCCTTCCTTTTCCCCTTATGATGATTAGTTTTACATGTCACCCAGGCTATGCCATAGTACCCAATTACATAATCAAACACTAATCAGGGTGTGGTTGTACGGGTACTTTGTAGATGTGGTTAACTTCTACAGTCAATCCACTTTAAGTAAAACAGATTACCCTCAAGAATGTGGCTGAAGGCTGGCCTCATCTCATCAATCTAAGGCCTTGATGGAAAAAACCTGAAGTTTCCCAGAGACAGAGGAATTCTGCTTCAAGACTGTAGCACATCTTACCTGGGTTTCCAGCCTGTTGCCCTGCCCTACAGATTTCAGACTTGCCAGCTCCCACAATTGCATGAGCTAATTCCCTAAAATAAACACACAAGCAAATGCCTCTGATGGGTTCTCTTTCTCTGGAGAGTCCGCACTAATCCATCCCTCTTCTATCACAGGCGTCAGATCTGCACCATAGTCTGCAGGTGCCTCCTGATTACCCCTGCTCCCTCCCACCTTTATCTTTCATGGTATTACCCCCAATAAACCTCTTCCCCTACTCACTCCATTTTGCCCTCTCCTTCCTGAAGGAGCCAACACAGTCCCATGGCTTCATTTACACTTTTCAAACTACATCCTCCTTTTTACTTTAGAATAGTTGAAGATGACTGAGAATATCCATAGGATCTTTTAACACCTGAGTGGGAGGAAAAGAAACCAAAGAAATACAGTGTAAAAGCAGGAATGAAAGGAAGGTTGAAGGTCAAGAGATATATGGCGTCACTGCTAGGAGAAGAATAAAGGAAACCGTGGTCACATAAATAAATGGCAATGTCAGATTTGAATGTTTTGTTAAATAGACCACTTCCCAAGGGCTTTTTGCAAACAGTGGCATGAGAATATACCAGGCAGGAAAGCAGAGGAAAAAACCGGCACACACTCAAGTTTGCTTTTGCATATTGGAGGCTCCATTAAAAATGTGTATTTCTCCTTTGCCGATTGCCATCTCTTAAATTACCTCATTTAAGGACACACACAAAAACAGCATTCCTTGCATCTGCTCCAATTTTCTCCCCCTTGTACAGATTCTTCTGCCTGGAGTTTTAGCAAAGTGAAACTACACTCTAGAAACCTCTCCTATTTTACTGCTGATTTTTTTTCCTAGTTTGCTTTACTCATGGTATAGAGAGAGAATGACTGGGGACCATCCAGAGTGATGTGTGTGATACATGATGAGGTCAAAATGATGTCATCCACTAGATCCATTGCACATGGCTCGGAATGAAATGATGAGCACTAATTACAGTGGTTGTACCTGTATCCTTGCGGGACATTACCTAACAGCCTCTGAAGAGGAATTCCTATTTCCAATCCTGTACTGACTCCCCTTAAATCTGAAGAGCTGCCACTCATGCTTTCTTTCATTCATTCATTTATTCAAGATAGATAACCCAAGAACTACTAAAAGGATTTTTTTCTGTACAATTTGGATTCAGTCAAGGATCCAGAAAGCCACATGTATCCCCAAGGCCATAGGCTCCCCACCTCTGAACTGTGGCCCCAATACTTTTTCTGTTCATCTTACCATAATGCCCCTACCTCAGAAGCCTCAAACCACTTTTCCTGTGTATTAGACTAAGATGATATAGAAAACCAAGTTCTAACTGCTGTTAGGGTTACTCACCTCTGGTGCACCTATGTATATGAGGTACACATGTTAATAAATTCTGCTTATTTTTCTCTTGCTAATCTGTCTTTTGCCACTGTAATTTAAAGGGCTCTAACTGGAACATCTACAATGTCTCACTGGAGAGAATAATCTGCTTTCCTCAATGTCTACTAATTTAAATGTTAATTACACCTACAAAAATATCTGGACAGCAGCATCTAGATCAATATTTGTACAAACAACTGGGCACTCTGACCTAGATAAAATGACACATAAAATTAACCATCATCCCTGGTGAACTCCAGTTGTAATGTTTTGCCAACTCTCTTCTCGATTAATTGCAAGGTCGTGAAATTAAGAAAGAAAGATCTGGGCATCTTCTTTTTGGTATTGTTTTCATTATATTAAAAAAATTACAGGAGGAATACGTGATTACAACCAAAAAATCAGGGTACATTGATAAGAGAAAAATAAAATTCATTTATAATCTCACAATCCCAAAATAATTGCTGGGGTTTTTTTTACATGCAACATTCTAATATTTTTTGTTAAGCAATAGGGTCATTTGTAGAGGAGGAAAAATGTCTTCCTCTAGGTTCTTCAGGTGGGATCCCGTAAATTAGGCTGGCAAAAGATAGATCAGCAAGAGGAAAAACAAGTTTATTAGCATGCATATCATGCTTACACACAGTGGGAACACACGGTGGGAGAACACAGAGATAAGTAAACCAAAGGGGTGTTTAGAACTTGAACTTACCTACCAACTCAGGCTAAAACACAGTAAAGGGGATTTGGGACTTCCGGGGAGGGGAAGACCCAGGAAATGTATGTAAACAGGAGTGTTTGCTGAAGTTTGTTATGCAGAATTAATTCGGTGCCTTCTCCACTTACAAGGGTTGTTAAGAGTCTTCTTACTGCTGGAGAGAGAAACCTCTACAAATGGAAATTTCCTTTACTAAAGGAAAACTTGTGACCTGGGTGTACACCCTTCTGTTATGTCTACTTATTCTCAATGGTATTTAATTCAAAATGATCCATAGACCAAAAGGATGTATTTTGGGGTGGCATATTTTTATATCCTTCACATACTGCAGAAAATATTTTGTAACTTTCTTTTTTGTACTTGATCATGTACTATTTGAATTGTTATATTGAATATATAAATAATATATATTCAACTGTAACAGCCTTCTTAATTATCATAATATATTCTATTGCATAAATACTCCATCATTTATCTAACAAACACTTTTTGACTGGACATTAAAAGAGTTTCTAATTTGCTCCCATTATAAACAAGTCTGCACTGAATGTCTTTGGTCATGTATCTTTGTCCATTTGTCCAGTTATTTCCTTCTGATAAATTCCTAGGAAAGGGATTAATAGGTCAACAGGCATGCACATTTTTAAAAGCCTTTTGATGCATATTGACAAGCTATTCTTCAGAAAAATACATCAATTAATAAAAGTGCTAGTACTTTAATAGCACATGTTTATCAGCTTATATTAATTCTGTATATTAATAAGCACCTCTGAATCCTCTGTTTCTGGAATTGAGCTATTAAGAAAAATAATGTTAAGAAGAAGAAATAACAGCTCAATCCTACTCTTTGGCTTTGAAGAAAATTCTCATTATAAGTTTTATTTTTAATTATGTATATCTCCCTTCATTGATGCACAATTCTACTTTACAATTGATACTGCATTACATAAGAGAAGATGATTTAAGCTATGGATGATTTCCAAAAGAATTTATGTATGGGTATAAAAAGAGTTAATATATTTGAGGATTGGCAGGCTGGGTGCAATGAAGACTAGAGATAGAATAATTAGATTTTCCAGTTCTGGAATCCATGAATTCAATACTTTGGTAATAGGCATATACTCTTCATAATCATCCATATTGTAGCCTTTCGTCATATCAGATCAGAGAAAAACCAGAGCCAGTCTTACTGCAAGTTAACAGACAGCAGGCTGGCTCTGCCCTGAATAAACATGAACTACAGAATGGTTGGTTCTCAGAGCTCGTGCAGGAGAGGAGAAATCATTTTTTTCTCTACCTTTTGCAGCTCTTAGTTGAGAGGGTTCCCTCTAACAAAAGACAGATTAACAAGAGAAAAACAACTATCCAGACATGGTGGTGAATTCCTGTAGCCCCAGCTACTTGGGAGGTTGAGGTAGGAGGATCCCTTAAGCCCAGGAGTTCAAGATTGCAATGAGCTATGAGCTATTCCAATGCACTCTACCCCAGCAATAGAGTGAGACCCTGTCTTGATGTTCCTCCACCCCCCAAAAAACAACAAAAAAGCAAGAGAAAAAGAGAAGTTTAACATGCATACTTCATGTACACATGAGGAATACCCAGGGAAAATGAGTAAATCTTTAAAAGTTGGCTTAAATGCCATCTTCAAATGAAACAAAGCAGGACATGAGTGAGCGCATGTGTGGTGAGAATAAGATGGAGTCAGTCAGTCTGTGCCAACATGGCACAGCTGGTCTGGTGGGTTTAGGTCCTAAATGACCTTTATCTCCTATCTCCCATTTTACTGTCTTGTAAATTTAGCTCCCACCCTAAAGATGCCCATCTTGAGTAGTTTAGGAGATTAACTTTGAATGTTGTAATAAGTCACTGAGTTATGCTGATTATTGTTTAGAATAGGGGCTGGTGTGGTCTTTGCTTGGAACTTTTATGTATAAAACTGTGATTTTGGAAATGATAGAACAGAATAGTCTTGGAGAGGCTACTCTCACCATCTGGATTCTCCAGAATCCCAGCCTTCTGACAAAGTTTGGTGGACACTGTCTCTGCATATTGGCTGACAGTGACAGGTAGCCAGACCCTCTTAATCTGGTAACATGAGGAAGGCCAGTAATGGGCAGATATTCAGGAAAAATGTTATACAGTCTTAACAGGTTCATTGCCCACTGTTCAAGAGGAAGCCAATACTCAGGAGGGAATTATAGCAGAGTAAGAATTTAATATTGAAAGGTTCCAGACTCAAGGATAAAATTATTCCGAGATGCGAGATGAAAGGAAAACAGAGGTCCAATTCATGCAGTTAAAGTGGCCTTTATTCCACCTAGAGTGCAGGCAGGTGAGATTCCTGACCAGGGAGAAATCCGCACGTGGGCTATGGCAGATAGGGACTTAACGGGTTGGGGAAGCCAGGATTGGTGGCATTCCTATTCCTGGGAGGGACATGAGTCTGACCCTTCCTGGACCAGCCATGAACCTGACCCTGCCTGGGGGGGCCATGAACTTGACCCTGCCTGGGTGGAGCAAGTTTATTTGGGCAGTTTACTCCTGATTCTATCAAATATCCCAGGGGCCATGCGAGGAGACAGGAGAAAAAGGGATCTAAGCATCAAGCACATGATTAATATCTCTTATGTGCAACCCCATAATCTCAAATCTTCCTCCCTAAGAATTTAAGAGAAATTGTTTTTGAAGATAGTTTTGTAAGTGCTCCTGTGGTGCCAACAGTTAGCGCGTGGTATAGATATCCGAAGATAGTTTTGTAGGCAATTAGCTGGGTTTGGGACAGAACCATAGGATTATAGAAATTGTCTTCTTGTGTTGAGAGGATTTGGGGTGAGCATTGCAATACCAGTTGAGATAATTATTCTATGGTTCAGGTGTGGGTGAGTCAGCTCTCCAAGGCCTGAAAGATATCTCAAAAACTAGCCTTAGGTTTCACAAGGGGAGCAAAGAGGAAAGCTAAGACTCAGTAGGACCATTGGCTACATGATGCCTGAGTAGTAAGCTATTATAGGAAAGCAAGCTAGGAAACAATGGCTGCTTACATGTATTATCTCCCCTACCATAGTTCTCACCTTGCAGCCCTTTATTATAAAGGGTGGTTAAATGTATGGTAAATAAGAGCAAGATTTGTTATGTGGCTATGCTCTCCATTGCTAAGAGTCTCTACTGATTGAGTCACCCTTTTCTTGCTGGTACAAAGAGGAATGGAGATTGCAAGTGGAGATTTCCTTTGTAGATGTAAATTTCCTTTAAAAAAAGGTAAATTCTGCTCTATTTTGAGAACTTCTCCTATGTCTGCAGTTTCTCAAAATAATCAGCTCAAAATAATCCTTATGCTAAAAAGGCATATTTCAGGGTGGCATATTCTGGTCGCCTACGCTAGTTATGCTCCATCAACACCAAATTTCCTAGACACCACCAGCAGACACAAACACACAGTCACGGGGCTAATTGGAAGAAGCACCTTGACTTTGTTGTGAAAGTGAAAGTCACAAAAGCAGATTTTTGTTAATGACTCAGGACCTTCCATCAATTACAGTCAGAGGTTCAATAAATGTTTGTTGCATTGAATTGTTGAATGTTAATTGTCTGTCTCATCCTCAGGTGTTCACATGAGGGGCACTTTGTGAGCATAAGTGGGATTGACAAACTGACATTTTTATTCATGTGCACCTAACAAGACGGAAACCAGAGGAAGCAGAACAAGAATGTGGTTAAGCGCCAACTTTGTTAATGTTCACCAGGGGCCAAGGAGGTGGAGAGGAGAAAAGGGATCGATACATCGAAGCACACAATTAATGCAACATGTTAAATGCAGTCCAGTAATTCCAAGGGCAGCCCTATTTGCCCCTGCACTGCCAGCAGCCACACATGTTTCCTGGGGTCTGTGAACAGGAATAGTACACCAAATAATTCCAGTGCAGGATGAACCTGGAGGTGAAGTCGCCTCTGCCCCTGTGGTGCCTCACTTCTGAGCTGTCATTGCACACCTCTTTAAATACAGACGCCAACATGCCAATTAAAAAGCCTGGCTTGCAGCAGGACAATAGAGGAGAATGTGGGTTTCATTCTTTTCCAGCTGAACAAAAGCAATGTCTTTGCTCCTTGAGCTCTAAGGGACTGTGAGGCGAGGCGGTGGAGCCCTTTTGAATGGTCCGGGCCACCACTCTCTTCCCGACTATAGACACCGCTGCATAGGTAACAAAAGGGGAGTAAATGGGTAATGAATCAGAATTTGCAGAGTTTAGCGGTGGTTGGATGTGGGAGGGCCCCAGGGAACAGCCGACTGACCCCTTCCATTTGCATCACTTGTTAACCAAAATCGTCGATGACTTTTGGAACAATTGCTTCCTCTCTGACACCAACACCCATACGTCACAACAACTCTTGAGCCTCACCCCTCCGCATCATTAATCACGTTCGCAATGCCTTACTTAGCAGGTTCCAATGTTAGCCTTCTCTCACACTCGGCAGCAAACAAATTAAAGAGGCTTGCTCTGTTCCAAGAAAATAGTGCCGTTCAGCCTATTCGTTTTTCCCTAAATGCTTCTCCGCTTCAAATTGGCATTCCAGCCATGCTGTGTATATTTTTTAAAAGCCATCGTATAGGTCAATAATGTTAAACCCTTACCCATGACAATAATTTACTCTGTCAACTGTGTACACACAGAGAGAAGATACACGCACGTAGAGTGTGTGCGTGTGCACACACTCTGATCCCTTTGGTGTCTCTCAGCATTACGGATTCTCTCTTCCCATTGTGATTCTGTCTTTTTTATTTTTTTAACTGGCGGTCTCTTTCTCCTGAAAAGAGAGATTACAAATACAATCCTAGAATTGCAAATAGAACGGTGGATGCCTTTTGTTCAGCTTCCTGTCCAAGTTGTTACAACCTTTGTCATGGTAATGAGCCATCAGAATTTCATCGCCTGAATATACCCTCCACTCCTGGAGTGTATTGTGTGCCTACATTTGGATGAGTTTATGGTGTCCGTCTGTGCAGTCCCTGGATAAAGACAGCTGGCTAAGTTGACCCTTTCCGGAAGACCAACAGTTCTCAATGGAAGTAAATAGTTCGTTGGTGTTTTCAAACTGCAAGCACATGAAATCACGAGAGCACCCCCTGGAAGTTTGAAAAATAAAATGCTTACCTGCTAAGTTGTTCCATCAGGTCTTGGAAAAGGTCAGCAGGTTTTTGACTCCAGTTAAATTTTCTGCAATTTTGACAGAGTAGTTTTCATCATTTCATTGAAGGGAGATGGTGATTTAAAAGGAAGAGTCTAAGGCACAAAATATAATTTAAACTGTTTACTTGAGCCAAAATGAGAGAAGATACCCAGAAGACTAAGTAAGATGCCCAGTAATCTTGAATATGAGCTGTACTAGGCTTTTGTTACAAGTGGTTTTAAAGGCAAAAAGGGAGGCAAGGAGTGGCTAATACCAATTTGTTTGTCAGGAATTCCCATTGGCTTACAGAAATGACATTGATTTGTGATTGGCTATACATTGTTAAGCCATAGGGTGTGGGTTACAGTGTCCGGTGTGGCTTTATTGGGTTAAAATTTATAGCTACTTGTGGCAATAGCAAGCAGTGTCAAGAGAGGGATCCATGGCTCAATTGGGGAGTAGGGTTTGATTGCTGTCCTGTTTTAATGCCTCTCTGGACCAGATAATTTAAAAGGACTCTCATACCCCAGATAAAAGTTCTTTTGAACCCCCCTACCCAGCCCACTGAATGGACCCCCTCGTGGTCAATGGGACCCCCCAAAACACCTGAGTTGCTAGCCGCAAGGAGCGAGAAAGTCAGAAAAGCCTAGTTGCGCCCCAATCCCTTTGGGGTTATTCTTGGGAACAGTGAGATTAATAGGACCTAAGGCCAAGCTTAAGCCGCACTTGCAGGCCATCAATTTACTTAACACATCACTTGAATTTCAGCAAATGTGTAGAGGGCCAGACATCTTTATCTTAGTTTAAAACATTCCAACCTTTAGACAAAACTTCATTTTTTTAACCAATAACAAATAAAACATCCTTAAACCCACCTGTAACCTGTAAGCTCCCCACCCTCGGCCCCTTTGTGATGTCCCACCTTTTTTTCCTTCCATGTAATGATCATGACGTTACGTGTAAGGTCTTTCTCCAGGAAGATATAAAACCAAACTGCAACTCGGCTACCATAGGCACATGTTTTTAAGACCTCTTGAAAACGTGTGCTCTGGGCTGGTCACACACATTCAGTTCAGAATAAACCACTTTAAATTATCTTACAGAGACTGGGTTTATTTTTTGTTAACACTTTTCTCATACGTGTGTTGAGGACCTACTCCGGGCAGACATTAGACAAGCCAAGTAGGGAAAAATCGGGCAGGCCAGGAGTACAAAGGTATACCAGAGCATGTATTTGTGCCAGTACAAAGTAACAGATAACTGGAATAATCTCTATACTTAGTTGTTAATGTGACTCTCAGATCAAATTTCCTCAAGGAGATCCCACTTCTAATAGCCATTATCCTGAGTAACAAGCCACCAACTTCACCAATGAATACCCAGGGAATATCCATTTCTGTCCTTGCCCAATGAGAAAGCTGGCTGAAGGTAGATTCCTAAAAGGTAAATTGTAGTAGAGCAGCTCCTTCAATTGGGCTGTGGCTTTAGGTAACTACTGTGTACACGACATTACATTATCTATGCTGAAGTACTTTAAAGCAAATTACAGGCATCGTAACAAGTTTACAAGATGACCCCATCTATATTTGATTTCTGACATACATGAATAATTTATTTCACCAATATTTCATCAAAAATTGTGCCCTGTTAATTAGATGGAAGGTTTCTGTGACAAAGCACAAACTGTTGGGGTGGGTGGTCTGTGAGGTTGGAGAACATAAAAGGGCTTTTTGTTCCCCCAGCAGATGGGGCCCCCCAAGGATAAAAGAGACTTGAGAACCACTTAAATTGGCCTCAGGGCCCTTAGCGATTGAAGCTAAGTGCTGGCTGTGATTAAATTTATGTAAAGTACTTAGCACAGTGCCGGGCACAAAGCAGCTGCCAGATAGCTGTTAGGATTTTTTTCCCCTAGCCTTGGATATGTGGGGTATAAACCTAGTGCCATTTCCAAGCAGGTGTGACTTTTAGTTAAGTGACTCATCCTGAGTTTGTATGTTAAATCACTGGCGAAGCCTAGAATAGAACTCGGAGTCTGTGTTTGATTTCCACTCCGATTCCTCTTTTCACTCTGATGCCTGCCCTTCCTTCTCTACAGGCACCTCTGCCAAGAGACAATGAGATTCTCAAAGCAACTTAAAAACTCTGATGGTTTTCTGGCCTCCTCTTAAAATATGGTTTGCTTTCTTATTTCTAGTTTCAAAGTAACAAAAAGCTAATGACCTTCCTTCCTTCCTTCCTTCCTTCCTTCCTTCCTTCCTTCCTTCCTTCCTTCTTTCCTTCCTTCCTTCCTTCCCTCCTTACTTTCCTGTTACCTACAACTAGTATGAAGCTGAGGAAAAGAAAGGAAAGGAAAACATATGCCAAGTGTGTGTGTTGGGGGCACAAAGGTGGCAGGGACCAGAGACTACAGCAGCAGAAGCCCCAAGTCACTTGATGCTAAAAATCCTAACTTCTGGCTTGGCGCCTGTGGCTCAAATGGCTAAGGCGCCAGCCACGTACACCTGTGCTGGCGGGTTCAAATCCAGCCCGGGCTCGCCAAACAACAATGACGGCTGCAACCAAAAAACGGCCGGGCGTTGTGGCGGGCGCCTGTAGTCCCAGCTACTTGGGAGTCTGAGGCAAGAGAATCGCTTAAGACCAGGAGTTAAGAGGTTGTTGTGAGCTGTGTGACGCCACGGCACTCTACCAAGGGCAATAAAGTGAGGCTCTGTCTCTACAAAAAAAAAAAAAAAGAAAATTACAAAACCCTAAGAAAAGAAATAGCAGAAGATATTAACAAATGGAAGAACATACCATGCTCATGGCTAGGAAGAATCAACATTGTTCAAATGTCTGTATTTCCCAAAGCAATCTACAGATTCAATGCAATCCCCATTAAAATACCAATACTGGCTGGCACCTTTGGCTCATTGAGTAGGGCGCTGGCCCCATATACCAAGGGTGGGGGGTTCAAACCTGGCCTCAGCCAAACTGTAAAACGGAAAAATAGCCGTTGTTGTGGCAGGCGCCTGTAGTCCCAGCTACTTGAGAGGCTGAGGTAAGAGAATCGCCTAAGCCCAGGAGCTGAGGGTTGCTGTGAGCTGTGTGACGCCATGGTACTCTAACAAGGGTGATAAAGTGAGACTCTGTCTCTACAAAAAATAAATAAATACATACATAAAATACCAATACCATCCTTACAAAATTTGGAAAAAATAATTCTTCACTTTATATGCAACCACAAAAAAAAAAAAAAAACATATAGCCAAGGCAATACTTAGTAATAAAAACAAAGCCAGGGGCATCAGCGTACCAGACTTTAAGCTGTATTACAAGGCCATAGTGCTCAAAACAGCATGGTATTGGCACAAAAATAGAGACATAGACAACTGGAACTGAATAGAAAACCAAGAAATGAAACTAACATCTTACAGCCACCTAATCTTTGATAAACCAAACAAGAACATATGCTGGGGGAAAAATCCTCTATTCAATAAATGGTGCTGGGAGAAATGGATAACCACACATAAAAGACTGAAACTGGACCAGCTCCTTTCTTCACTCACTAAAATCAATTCAAGATGGATAAAAGATCTAAATCTAAGGCATGAAACAATAAAAGTCCTTGAAGAAACTGTGGGGAAAACACTTAAAGTTAACAGACTGGGGAAAGACTTTATGAAGAAAACATCAGAGGCAATTGCAACAACAACAAAAATAAACAAATGGGACTTAATTAAATTGAATAGCTTTTGTACTGCTAAGGAGACAACAACCAAAGCAAACAGACAACCTCAAAATGGGAAAAGATATTTGCATATTATGAATCGGAGGAAAGCTTGATAACTAGGGTCTACAGAGAACTCAAATTAATCAATACAAAAAAAGCAATAATCCAGCTCGGCACCTGCAGCTCAAGCAGCTAAGGCACCAGCCACATACACCTGAGCTGGTGGGTTCGAGTCCAGCCCAGGCCGCCAAACAAACAATGATGGCTGCAACCCAAAAATAGCTGGGTTTTGTGGCGGGCACCTGTGGTTGGCCACAGGGAGGTGGAGGCAGGAGAATCGCTTGAGCTTAGGAGCTGAAGATTGCTGTGAGTTGTAACGCCACAGCACTCTATCCAGGGTGAAAGCTTGAGGCTCTGTCTCAAAAAAACAACAAAAAAAACCAAACCAACAATCCCTTATATCAATGGGAAAGAGAAATGAACAGAACCTTCTTTAAGGGAGATAGATGAATGGCTAACGTATGAAAAAATGCTCATCATCCCTAATTAACAGATAAATGCAAATCAAAGCCACCATAAGATATCACCCAACCCCAGTGAGAATGGCCCACATCACAAATTCTCAAAGCTGCAGATGCTAGCATGCTTGTGGAGAGAAGGGAACACTTGTACACTGCTAGTGGGACTGCAAACTAATACAACCTTTTTGGAAGGAAGTATAGAGAATCCTCAAAGAACTCAAACTAGACCTCCCATTTGACCCATTTGCAATCCCATTCCTGGGCATCTACCCAGAAGAAAAAAATCCTTTAATCATATGGACATTTGGCTTGGCGCCTGTGGCTCAATGGGCTAAGGTGCCAGCCACGTACACCCGAGCAGGCGGGTTCGAATCCAGCCCGGGCCCGCCAAACGACGACAGCTGCAACCCAAAAATGGCCGGGCGTTGTGGCGGGCGCCTGTAGTTCCAGCTACTTGGGAGGCGGAGGCAAGAGACGCGCTTGGGCCCAGGAATTGGAGGTTGCTGTGAGCTGTGATGCCACAGCACTCTATCCAGGGTGACAGCTTGAGGCTCTGTCTCAAAAAAAAAAAAAAAACTTAAGCAGTTACCTACAATGATAGTTCCTTGGTCCCTCACCAACACTCATAGTTTCTTGGGATGAGGTCAAGATATGCCTGGTTCCCTTTGACACAAAAAACCTGCTGCCTTGGTTTCTCACTGGTATTTTATATCATTTCAGTCACACAGCCCAAGGGCTATATACCAACTCACAGTTCTGCCAGTCCATGTGCAGGCTCACAGATCGGGTTTCCCAGTAAACTAAACTACTTGTTACTGTTCCACAATTTTTCTTGTGTTTCCAAGGAAGTGGTATTACGAGAAGGTAGACAGGCCCATGTTGAAGGGACCCAGATCTGATGTTAACCCTCCACTTACAGCTACTGATCAGGAAAAACTAGACTTACATCTGTAAGACTGAACAAAGAAAAATCACCAAACATTTGAAAAACAACCAGAAGGAGACAAAAATCTGGGCTTTTTGAGTGAAGAGTTTCCAAAAATATAGTTATAATATCAAACATGAAAAAATGTAAGAATAAAACTGGCTCCCATATTTCACCATATATAAAAATCAACTCAAAATGTATTAAAGACTTAAATATAATACCTGAATCTGTCAAGCTCTAGAATAAAACATTGGGGAAATGCTGTAGGACATTGTTCTGAACAAAGACTTTTTGAGCAAGACCTCAAAAGCACAAGAAACAAAAGCAAAAATAGATATACAGGATTACATCAAACTAAAAAACTCTGCACAACAAAGGAAACCATTAATAAATTGAAGAAACAATCTACAGAATGGGAGAAAATATTTGCAAATTATCCATCTAATAAGGAGTTAATCACCAGGATAGATGAGGAACTCACAGTAGAAAATAATAATAATAACAATAATAATCCAATTTAAAAATAGGCAAAAGACCTAAATAGACATTTTCAAAAGGAGAAATACAAATGGCAAATGAAAAACATGCAGATCAAAACCACAATGAGATATCTTACCCCAGTTAAAATGGCAGTTATCAAAAAGATAACACACCAATGACAATGTGGATAATGTTGGTGGAAATGTAAAGTAGTACAACCATTATGGAAAATAGTATGAAGGTTCCTCAAAAAACTAAAAATAGGATCGGCACCTGTGGCTCAAGCGGCTAAGGCACCAGCCACATACACCTGAGTTGGCGGGTTCGAATCCAACCCGGGCCACCAAACAACAATGACAGCTGCAACCAAAAAAAAAAAAAAAAAAAAAAAAAATAGCCGGTCATTGTGGCAGGTGCCTGTAGTCCCAGCTACTTGGGAGGCCAAGGCAGGAGGAGAATCACTTGAGCCCAGGAGTTGGAGGTTTCTGTGAGCTGTGATGCCATAGCACTCTACCCAGAGTGACACTTTGAGGCTCTGTCTCAAAATAAATAAATAAATACTAAAAATAGAACTACCGAATAATACAGGAATCCCACTACTGGGTATATATCTGAAAGAAAGAAATTCAGTATATTGAAATCAGTTCTTCCATGACAATTTCAGCACTATTCACAATAGGTAACATATATCATCAACTTAAGTTCTATTAATGGATGAATAGAAAAAGAAAATGTGATATATATATATACACATACACACAATAGAATATTATTCATCCATCAAAAAACAAAAAAACAGAAATCCTATCATCAGCAACATGGTTGGAACTAGAGGTCATTATGTTAAGTTAAATGAGCCAGGCACAGAAAAACACACATCACCTGTTATAACTCATGTGGGAACTAAAAAGATTATGGAGGTAGAGCGTGGAAGGGTGGTTATCAGAGGCTGGGAAGGGAAGAGGGGATAAAGAGAAGTTGTTTAAGGGGTACAAAGCCAGGACCGGCGTGATGGCTGACGCCTATAATCCTAGCACTCTGGGAGGCCAAGGCAGGTGGATAGCTTGAGTTCACAAATTTGAGACAAGCCTGAAATTCAAACACAGGAATTACTGGATTAAGGCCTGGCACAGAGGAAGCCCTGAAGAACGTGTATATTGTTCGTATGTGTGAATGTAAACAAAACAAACTCTCCAAAGACAGAAACGTTTGCAGGCAGCATTTATAAGATGTAACCAGATTGTATCTAAAGATACAGCTCTTCAACAGTAACATACCAGTGGACTTGCCAACTACTACCTGAGGGGAGGGGGAAAAAAACTTTCCCTTCCCCTACTCTTTCTAAAAGAGTGACTTCTGGGGGCCCTTTTTAAATCGCCGCTGAGGAAGAATGCCCTCAGGCTCAATCTTGCTTGGGCTGTATCAGTCATCAAGCATTTAGGGCAAGTCCTGACAAGGCTCAGTAACCAGTGGCTAAGATGTCTCAACCAAATCCCCATGGGAGTCAGAAATTTCTGCTTTTTTTTAATCCCAAAATGGCCTTTTTCCTGAAATGCTCTGGCCTCTGTACTGAGAGTGTTAGATAATTGCACCACTTCAGCTCCCTAGCCCGATTATCCACTGAAAAGCTCAAACTTATGGCCCTCCCCCTACCGCTCTTAGCGGTAACACCTTATTGGCTGTTCTACCATCCAGACACCTCCCCTGACCGTGTCTATATAAGGCGCTCTTGTCTTTTGTTCCCTCTCTCTCGTCACTTCTCTTCTCTTCCTCCTCTCCCCCTGGTCCCCCCGTGTCTTCTCTCTTTCTCTCTCTCTCTCACACCCCTCCCCCTCTCTCCCCCTCTCTCTCTCCCCCCTCTCTCCCCACCTCCTTAATGCTGCTCTGCAGCTTCCCACCAATAAAGACCTTTCGTACAAGCCTTAGTGGTCTGTGAGGTTTTGTGCCGGTCGAGTGCCATCTTTCA
>CAUYRH010042870.1:0-11352 GCA_963574655.1 Perodicticus potto | reverse complement strand
AGAATTTTTATAGTTTCATGTCTTAAGTTTAAATCTTTAATCCAGTGAGAGTCTATCTAGTTAATGGTGAAAAGTGTGGGTCCAGTTTCAGTCTTCTACAGGTCACCAGCCAGTTCACCCAGCACCATTTGTTAAATAGGGCATCTCTTTCCCACTGAATGGTTTTAATTGGCTTGTCAAAGATCAAATAGTGGCAAGTAGCTACGTTTATCTCTTGGTTCTCTATTCTGTTCCATACATCTACCTCTCTGTTTCTGTGCCAGTACCATGCTATTTTGATCACTATTGTTTTATAGTATAGTCTGAGGTCTGGTAGTGTGATTCCTCCTGCTTTGTTTTTTATTTCTGAGTAATGTCTTGGCTATTCAAGGTTTTTCTGATTCCATATAAAATGAAGTATTATTTTTTCAAGATCTTTAAAGTATGTCAGTGGAGCTTTAATAGGGATTACATTAAAGTTGCATATTGCTTTGGGTAGTATGGACATTTTAACAATGTTGATTCTTCCCAGCCATGAGCATGGCATGTTTTTCCATTTGTTAACATCTTCAGCTATTTCTTCTCTCTGAGTTTCATAGTTCTCTTCATAGAGAACTTTCACGTCCTTTGTTAGGTAAACTACCAAATATTTCATCTTCTTTGGCACTACTGTGAACAGAATAGAGTCCTTGACTAATATATTCAGCTTGACTATTGTTGGTATATATAAAGGCTACAGATTTATGAATGTTGATTTTGTAACCTGAGACACTGCTATATTCCTTGATCACTTCTAAGACTTTTGTAATAGAATCCTTGGTGTTTTCCAGGTATACAATCATATCATCTGCAAAGACTGAAAGTTTGATCTCTTATTCAGGTGGAGTCATGCTGGGATTCTGAAACTGTCTGCTAACTGGATTTCCGAATCTCTTGGCATATCTCGAAAGTTCTCCTTCATAATCTCATGAAGAAGGGCCTCTGTGCCTTGCAAAGCAATTTTCTTCCCTTCTGTAATTCCTATAAGGCAGATATTAGTTTTCTTCATATTATCCCAGAGCTCTTTGAGAGAGTGATACATTTTTGCTCTCCATTTCTCTTCCTCTTTGAGCATTTGGGAGGGTTCAAAAGCTTTGTCTTCAATGTTATAAGTCCTTTGTTCTGCTTGGTCCATTCTGTTACTGAGTGATTCTACTGTATTTCTCAGATCTTTGAAGGCTGCAAATTCTTGTCCCAGTGTGTCAAAGTCTTTGGTGATTTTGTCTTTGAATTCATTGACTCTTGGCACAACTTTTGAATTGCTCCATGAATTTCTACTTCCAACTTTACCTCTATTCTATTAATCTCATATGCAATCCAAACTCTGAATCAATTTATGACATCTCAGCCATTTGTCTATGAATGTGATCTTCAGTTGTGTCTGCCATATCGTTCCTTGGTGGAGTTGATTTACCCCGGTTATTCATGTTACCGGAGTTTTTCCACTGATTCCACCTCATGATTATTTTATACCACTTGGCTAGAAGATAAGGTGGACAGATAAGGTGAAGTTGGGTTGGGGGGCTCCTAGAGTAGTATTAACTAGCCCTTTGCCCAAGATCTGGGACTGGTGCCTGTAGTTTTTGCCCTAGAGCTTTGCAAAGGACCCATACAGTGCTATGGCCTGAGACACTGGAGACTTACTTGGTATGGTGG
Organism: Perodicticus potto; assembly: GCA_963574655.1. Classification (NCBI taxonomy): domain Eukaryota; kingdom Metazoa; phylum Chordata; class Mammalia; order Primates; family Lorisidae; genus Perodicticus; species Perodicticus potto. The sequence goes on along the minus strand of CAUYRH010042870.1, from coordinate 9,678 downwards.
GGCTAAGTGACTCTGTCTTGTTTTCAGCTGGTCTCTGTTCTAGTGAATTAGTTACTCTGGGTTGAAATCTCAGCTATGGAGAAATACCAGCAATTAAGCCACCCTGCCCCCCATGGGCAACAACTGGAAAAGGAAAATCAAACCTTCCCACAATCACACACCCAGGGTACCAGTTTGGATAGTCCTTGGGTAATTGGTCCAGTCTGAGAGATCCAAATCACTTGTCTCAGTCAGCACCTGGTCTCAAGTGAGGGAATTCAAAAGGTCTCTGGCAACTAAATAATAGCAGTCTGCTGGTAGCTCGAGTGTGACTCATTCTGGTGCTCCGTGGAGTCAGGAGGACCACCACCCCCCAGCAAATGAATTAGTCTGGGAAGGGTGATGCTTTCTTCCCCACCTTGCGCCTCTGTCACATTCTGTCACTGGTAACCCCACAGGGTTATGACCCTGTTACCTCCAATGAGCAGATGCTGTAGGGTTTTGGGCCTGCCTGAATCACAGAGAGATCTTACGTCTGCCTGGCCAGGCCTCCACACTCTGCCACCATGCAGCAGGGGGAGCTGAGGCCTGACAACCTCAGGTGGTTAATGGAAGCTGGGGTGGTTCACTCAGTTCCAGCCCCATCCCAATTGATGTTGCTGACACTTATCTTTGCACAGAATTTGGCTGCTTTCCCAGTTATATTCTCAGCTATATTCCCTTGTGGATGAGGTGCTGTTTGAGTTCACAGAAACTACAACTCAGCTCCAGTCTGTGCCATTGCCTGGAGCTGCTTTTTCTATCTCCCCTGCAAGCTGTGTTGGTGTAGGTGCAGATAGAATTCACACTGGGCTCGGAGTTCCAGCCTCCACCCACCTGCCTTTGTCTCAGCTATGATCCCCTGAGTGCCGGGTGTTTCTTAGGCTCACTAAAGCATTCCTGGCACAGTCCTGCCCTGGGAGTATGCCATCTCTGTGTGTGCTCACTAAAGCAGTCCTCTGGCTCAGCCCCGCTCTGGGAGTATGCCGTCTCTGCACACGTGTCTTCAATTCTCCATCCGGCCACACTACACCCAGGCCAGTACCACCTCAGGCATAGCTTTGCTCACAGGCCCTGCGTTACCATCCCAAATCTATTCCACCAGTGTCTGCCACTGGAGAAGATGGCTAGCTTTCTCTGGTTGCCCAGAGAGACAGGGAGTGTCTTCCCAAAATATCCCCAGGGGCGTGAGCCCTATTGTTCCCACTGCTGCCACTGCTGCTCTGTGCCACAGGGCACGGCCTCTCCCTTTCCCATCCTGTTCCTTAAGTCCACCATTTTCTCCTTATTCCCATGCCACAGAATCAGCACAGACCTGCAACAGCCCACACCCTATCCATACCTCTCAAGAAAATGCCCAAAAATCTGGATTCAATGGGGGACAGGCTTCTAGACCTCAGGGTGAGAGAGGAGTGCTGGGAGTTCAGAACTGCAGGTAGAGAATATATACAGTTTTATACAGTTTTATGCCTGGCAGGAGAGTGTCATGGCACCCTAGCAGGGGAAGGAGGTCTGGTTTTTAGAGGGTCTCTCCATGGGATAAAATGGGAGGATGTTTGAACTCTGCTGGCTTGTTTATAGAAAGTATACTGTGAGCCATTCTCATGGAGGAGGGGACTCCCATCTGCTTAGCAATGGATTTTGTACCTATTGTTTGTGTGCTTGGGGTTGCAGCTCACCTCAGCAGGGTTGATGTGTGTTCTTCGACCTTCTCTCTTAGCTCAACTCTAAACCATCAGCTTACTTGCTAAACTTCTGTCCTTTAAGTCTCCTTCTGGACAGGAGCCTCTGTGGAAAGCTGGGTCTAGTCAGCCATCTTCCTTCTGCCCCCTTAGCAATACACTTTGAAATACTAAAACAACCTTAGATTTCTGGAAGAAGCCACCTTGGACATATTACTATTCTTACATAATGTAACATTTAGTTTGCTACTTTTTAATGATTTTATGTGTATACATTCATAAATAAGACTGTTCTGCAAGTTTTCTTTCTCATATCTGGGTTATGGAAACCTCATGAAATGTATTGAGAAATTTATTCTCTTTTTGCATGTTCTGTTTTCTGCCAGTTATCCTCTCTATGGGGAAAATCTTACAGACTTCCAAATGGTATCATGTTTCTCAGTTTAGAAACTTTTATAAGTAATTCAGTGAGCTTGTTTTTCCTTAGCAGAGAGAGAACCAGTGTTCTCTGGTTTTGTACCTTTTATAAGTCAGTGTTGGCAGTTTGTTTTAGAGGTTTAATTGACAGTCCCAAAGGCAAGGTGGTAAACTGCTCATACAGTTTATTCCCCTAGATACACCATTTTCTTTTTTGTCAATGGTCCATTCTTACTGGAATATATCTTTAACATTACCTGTTATATAATAGGCAAGTAGTGTATTAGAATTATTTGATTTCCTTTAGTGGTGAACACTGGTTCCACCAAAATATGCTAATAGACCAGCCATTTACTCCTGAACTAACTGTATTCTGTGCAAGTAAACTTATGAATCCAAAAATCACACTACATAAAAAAGTATAGCTCAGTGATAGAGCATTTGACTGCCAAATCACACTAGATGATGGAGGCTGGGAAGGCACTGGGAGTCAGCATACGCCTTTAGTAAGAGACTCCAGTCTGAATGCATACAAATACATTTTTTAAAAAGTAATCTTTGTGGGACTTTACCTCTTTCATGTTTACGTGGATGGAGTTGGAACATATTCTTAGCAAAGTATCTCAATAATGGAAGAAAAGGTATCCAATGTACTCAGCCCTACTATGAAACCAATTTATAGCTTTCATACGAAAGCTATAACCCAATTATAGCCCAAGAATATGAGGAAAGGGGAGGGGGAGGTGAGAGGGGAGGATGGGTGGAGGGAGGGTAATCAGTAGGACCACACCTACGGTGCATCTTACAAAGGTACATGTGAAACTTGCTAAATGTAGAATATAAATGTCTTAACACAATAACTATGAAAATGCCCTAAACGCTAGTTAACCAGTTTGATGAAAATATTTCTGATTGTATATAAAACGAGCACATTGCACCCCATGATTGCATTAATGTACACAGCTATGACTTAATAAAAAAAAGTAATCTTTGTGTTAGGATCACATGGTCATTATGGAACTGCTTAGGACACAAACCTCCCTGAGGTCCTCAAAATATGTTTTCATTTTGTACTCAATATAAATCCAGACTATTTTTTGTTACTTTGGATCTGGACTACTAAAAAGTCCATATATACTAATATATCCATGTACTAATCCAAAAATCCAAATAGTTACACAAGGCATTTGGTTTCTTTGGTTGATAAATAGTAGAATTTGAAACATATCCCATGGTCTCACACTTTAAATGATTGAGCTGGACCTTGTATTTTAACTAAATAGATAAAAAATTTTCACCTATACAATTCATTTATCGGGGTTTTGTCTAATATTATGCTTATGCCAAAGGCAGACAAAGACATCACAGGAAAGGAAAACTATAGACCAATGTTCCCATTGGATATAATCACAGAAATTTTTAACAAAATATTAGCACATTAAGACCAGTAATATTGAATGTATTATACACAATGATAAAGTGAGGTTTGTCTTCCAAAATGTAAGACAATTTAATATCTGAAAATAAAATCAATTAACCTGTTTATAAAGGCAAAAAACTACATGACTATATTAGAAGATACATTAAAGCATTTGTTAAAATTCAAAAAAGTTATGATAAACATTCCTTTTTTTATTTTTTATTTTTATTTCAGATTAATATGAGGGCATAAAAAATGAGGTTAAAATGTTTGCATTTGTTAAGTAAAGTCTCTGTTGTAGTTGTGTCCCGCACCTAGAAGGTGTGTCATATACTCTCACATTGTGGCTATTAAGTGGGAAAACACCAATCTTCTTCCCTCCTCCTATCTCCTCCTGCCTCCCTCCCATCAACTTGAATTGAATTGAGTTTTTATCTGTGTGGGCATGTAAAAATTCTTAACAAAGAAGGAATAAAAGGGATATCCCTCATTCTGATAACATTCACTTATAAAAATATATAGCCAACATCAACTTAATGGTGAAAGAATGAATGATCAGATATACTCTCATTACTTAAATCTAGTGGACATGCAGTGAGAAGAAAAAAAGAAAGAAAGACAGAAATATTGTTATTATTTCTTCTATTCTTCATTGTATGTACTTTAGGTCCTAATTAATCCCATAAGGCAAGGAAAAGAAATATACATTGAAAAAGAAGTAAAACTTAACTGTATTCACTGATTACATAATTGTGTTGAGTAGAAATACAAAATAATATGTAAAGAATGTGTAAGTTAATTTAGCAAGTCATACTACAGGGTCAATAAGCAAACATTAGCTGTACTTCTACATATTTATAAAAAATAAAAATGAAATTATAAATAGAATCCATTAACAATAGCATATAAAAGTAGAAGACACAGTAGAATACATTTAATTATAGTTGTGCAAAACTTGTATGCTAAAAACTACAAAAATTAAGTAATATGTAAATAAATGACTTGAAAGACTCAGTATTGTTGGGATAACAAGTCTTCTGAAATTTGTAGGCTCAATGTATCAGCCAAGTATCCACTAGTGATTTCAGTAAAAGTAAGAAACTGATTCTAAAATTTATAAAAGTTAAGGACCTAGAATAGCCAAAAATAATTTTTAAAAGAGCAAATATATAATTTGATTTTAAGACTTAATCTAAAGCTGCTAGGATCAGTGCTATTATAAAAGTTAAAACATTATATATATATACATATATATATATATATATATATATATATATACGTTTTGTAAATGTACACATATATGTTGTTCCATTGAGATATATTCCTGAAATCAACCTACAATATTCTCAATAAATTTTTGACAATGATGGCAAGATAATTCAATAGAGAAAAGATATATTTCAATAAATAGTACTGGGATAAAGATATTTAGCTATAATAAAAAAAAAAGCCTTGAATTTTGCTTACCTCATCACTAAAAATGAATTCAAAGTGCATCATACGGGGGCGGAGCAGGATGGCTGACTGGAAGCAGCTGCCGAAAGAGGCTCCTATCCAAAAGGAAAAATAACCTCCAGAAACTGCCCAATTAAGCTGAATACTTGAAGCCCAGCCAAGAGAGAGAAGTGAGAACTGCAGGTCACCTCTGCTGAGGCAAGCTGTGACTCCAAGAAAGCAAGCTTCAGGTACAAAATTCTTCTGAAAGGAAAAGTGTCCATCCCTCCCCCAAGAATTATGTGACTCTGAACACTCTTGCTAGGCAGAAAAATCTGAACCAAAGTTTTCGCCACCATTCTGAACTTACAGTACACCCTTCCCCCCTTACCTGATGAACCACAATCCTAACCCCAGCTGAGACTGAGAGAGGAGGTCCTTGAGCAGTGCCCCCACCCCGCCTGCTGGAACAAGCACCCCACTGGGAAAAGACTCCAGGGGGGCTGAGGCACAAGAATCTGCTGGTGACTGCATGACCCTGCAGGCTGTCCTTCTGCCAGGGACTCCACTGGCAACCGCCAGGTGTCTGTAAGCCTGCCCCCAGCCAGAAACTCCCCCAGCAACCGTGGAGCACTTGTCGGGCCTCTGCAGGTCCAACCTGGGCCAGGGACTCCCCCGGCAACTGTGCGGGCCTGCACCTGACACCCACACGGTCTCTGCAGGTCTGCCTTCTGCCAGGGACTCCTCCAGTGACTGCTAGATCTCTGCAGGTCTACCCCTTGCCAAGAACTCCACTGGCAACCATGCAGCCCCACGTTTGCTGGGCTTCCGCAGGTACACCTTCTGCTAGAGACTCCACCGGTGGCAGCCTAGGACTTCCATGGTGACTGTGCGGACCTCCACCTGGCACTCACAGTAGGTCCGCCACCAGCCAGGAACTTCCCCGGCAAACGTGCGCTCAGCACACCTAGCCTACAGGGCTTCTGCAGTCCCGCCTTCTGCCAGGGATGACTCCTGCAACTACTAGGCCTCTGCAGGCCCACCTCCGGTCAGGAACTCCCCCTGCAACCTGCGCAGACCTGAGCCCAGTGCTTGTCAGTCTTCTGCAGGCCCGCCCTCTGCCAAGGAATCCACCGGCAACCGCCAGGCATCCACAGGTCTGCCCCCAGCCAGTAAATCCCCTGGCGACTGTGCGGCCTGGGGCCAAAGCCTGCAGGGCTTCTGCAGGCCCGCCTTCTGCCAGGAACTCCGCCTGTAACGCCAGGCCTCTGCAGGCCCGCCCTGCCTGGCCCTGCACCCTGTGTTTGCTGGGCTTCTGCAGGTCCGCCTTCTGCCAGGGACTCTGCCTGAAACTGCCAGGCCCCTGCAGGTCCACGCCTGGCCAGGGACACCCCCAGTGACTGCACAGGCCTCTGAGCCTGGCACCCGTGGGGCTTCTGCAGGCCCTCCCCCAGCCAGGAATCCCCCCCAGCAACCACCCACCCCTGTGCCATGAGCCTGCAGGGCCTACGCAGGCCTGCCTTCTGCCAGGGAATCCACTGGCATCCACCAGGCCTCTGGAGGCCTGCCCCTGACAATGAACTCCCCTGGCAACTGCGCAGACCTGTGCCTCTTGCTTTCCAGGGCCCTGCAGGTCCACCTTCTGCCAGGGACTCTGCCAGCAACCGCCAGGCCTCTGCAAGCCCACCCCTGGTGAGGAACTCACCAGGTGACCACACACCCCCATGCCCCAAGCCTGCAGGGCGTCCGCAGGCCCACCCTCTGCCAGGGACTCCCCGGGTGACTTTCAGGCCTCTGTAGGCCTGCCCTGGGCCTGGAATTCCCCCAGAGACCACACAGGTCTGTGCCTGGCACTCCCAAAACCGTGTGCACCATCCCCGGCCCTGCTGCTGGATCCCACGGTGCCACCCTCTCGAGCTCCTCCCGCAGCCAGAACTCCCTGGCTTGGGCAGTCCTGGAAGAGCTACACAGGTTCACTCACTACAAAGTTCCAGCAGGAATAGAGTGGTCCCGCCAGAGTTTAATCTTGGAGAGACACTTTCCAAACACTGAGGACGGCCAGACACAACAGTGAGAAACAATCAAGGGCCAGAATCAAAGGAAAAACTCTGGCAATATGAATAATCAGAGTAGATCAACTCCTCCAAGGAACAACAAGGCATACACAGCACAGATCCCTTGCATAGGCACATGGCTGAGATGTCAGAAATTGAATTCCGAGTCTGGATAGCAAATAAGATCAGCAGAATGGAGGAAAAGATGGAATTAGAATTTCAAGCAGTAATCCAAAAGATGACCCAAAAGACATCTCAAGAATTCAATGAATTCAAAGACAAAATGACCAAAGATTTTGACACATTGAGACAAGAAGTTACAGCCTTCAAAGATCTGAGAAATATAGTAGAATCCCTCAGTAACAGAATGGAGCAAGCAGAAGAATGGATTTCTGAGATGGAAGACAAAGCTTTCTAATGCTCCCAAACTTCAAAAGAGGAAGAGAAATGGAAGGCAAAAATGGATCATTCTCTCAGACAGCTCTGAGATAACTCAAAAAAAAAAAAAAAAAAACAATATTCGCCTTCTAGGGATACCTGAAAACGACAAAGTGGCGTCACAAGGCACAGAGTCTCTTCTTTATGAGATTATGAAAGAGAACTTTCCAGATATGCCAAAAGATTCTGAAATTCAGATAGCAGACAGTTTCGGAACACCAGCACAACTCAATCTGAACAAGACATCCCCCAAGCACATCATAATTAACTTCACTAAAGTACATATGAAGGAGAAAATTCTGAAAGCAGCCAGACATAAGAAATCAATAACCTATAAGGGGAAGAATATTAGAATAACTGCAGATCTCTCTGATCAAACCTTTCAAGCTAGAAGAGAATGGTCATCGACTTTTAATCCCCTAAAAAAAAATAACTTTCAACCCAGAATCCTGTAGCCACCTAAACCCAGATTCATTTATGGTGGAGAAATTAAATACTTTAATGACCTCCACATGTTGAAGAAACTTGCTATAACTAAACCAGCTCTCCAGGATGTTCTCAGACCTATCCTCCATAATGACCCACATAATCCTCCACCACAAAACTAAACTAACCCAGAAACTTTTTATCAAATTTCATAAATAGCCAAGCCAAAAAAACAGTCAAGGACTCTATTCCTTTCACAATAGTACCCAAGAAGATGAAATATTTGGGAGTTTACCTAACAAAGAATGTGAAAGATCTCTATAAAGAGAACTATGAAACTTTAAGAAAAGAAATAGCTGAAAATGTTAACAAATGGAACAACATACCATGCTCATGACTGGGAACAATCAACATTGTTAAAATGTCTATACTGCTCAAAGCAATATATAATTTTAATGCAATTCCTATTAAAGCTCCATTATCATATTTTAAAGATCTTGCAAAAATAATACTTCTTTTTATATGGAATCAGAAAAAGCCTCGAATAGCCAAAAATCACTCAGAAATAAAGACACAGCAGGAGGAATCACACTACCAGACCTGAGACTCTACTATAAATCAATAGTGATCAAAACAGCATGGAACTGGCATCAAAACAGAGAATTAGATGTTTGGAACAGAATAGAAAACCAAGAGATGAATCCAGCTACTTACCATTACTTAATCTTTGACAAGCCAATTAAAAACATTCAGTGGGGGAAAGACTCCCTATTTAACAAATGGTGCTGGGTGAACTGGCTGGCGACCTTTACAAGACTGAAACTGGACCCACACCTCTCACCATTAACTAAGATAGACTCTCACTGGATTAAAGATTTAAATTAAGACATGAAACTATAAAAATACTAGAAGACAGTGCAAGGAAAACTCTTGAAGGAATCGGCTTGGGTGAATATTTTATGAGGAGGACTCCCCAGGCAATTGAAGCAATGTCAGAGATACACTACTGGGACCTGATCAAACTAAAAACCTTCTTTACAGCCAAGAACATAGTAAGTATAGCAAGCAGACAGCCCTCAGAATGGGAGAAAATATTTGCAGGTTATTCCTCAGACAAAAGTTTAATAACCAGAATCCACAGAGAACACAAACGTATTAGCAAGAAAAGAACAAGTGATCCCATCTCAGGGTGGGCAAAGGACTTGAAGAGAGACTTCTCTAAAGATGACAGGGGCACAGCCTACAGACACATGTAAAAATCCTCACCATCCTTAATCAGCATCAAAATGGAAATCAAAACTACTTTGAGATATCACCTAACTCCAGTAAGATTAACCCACATAACAAAATCCCAGAACCAGAGATGTTGGCATGGATGTGGAGAAAAGAGAACACTTCTACACCGCTGGTGGGAATGCACACTGATACGTTCCTTTTGGAAGGATGTTTGGAGAATACTTAGAGATCTAAAAATTGACCTGCCATTTGATCCTATAATTCCTTTACTAGGTATAAACCCAGAAGACCAAAAATCACATTATAACAAAGACATCTGTACCAGAATGTTCATTGCAGCTCAATTCATAATTGCTAAGTCATGGAAGAAACCCAAGTGCCCATCGATCCACAAATGGATTAATAAATTGTAGTACATGTATACCATGGAATATTACGCAGCCTTAAAGAAAGATGCAAACTTTACCTCTTTCATGTTTACATGGATGGAGCTGGAACATATTCTTCTTAGCAAAGTATCTCATGAATGGAAGAAAAAGTATCTATTGTACTC
>CAUYRH010042869.1:0-59717 GCA_963574655.1 Perodicticus potto | reverse complement strand
TATATATTTCAACAATTGTCAGATATATTTATTGAGAATCCACTGTGTGCAGACTTGTGAACTTCACACTCTGTGGGGGCACACAAAATAAAATAAATGACCAAGACCTTTACCCTCAACAAATTTAAGGGTTTTTAGAAATTGTCCAGGTTGTAGTTGAGGTTTTTTTTTGTGTGTGATTGTTTTTATTTCTTTAATTGGAGAAAGTCCTTTTTTTTTTTTTTGAGACCAAACCAAAAGCTGTCACCCTGGATAGAGTACCGTGGCATCACAGCTCACAGCAACCTCCAATTCCTCAGCTCAAGCGAGTCTCTTGCCTCTGCCTCCCAAGTAGCTGGGACTACAGGCGCCCACCACAACGCCCGACCATTTTTCTTTTTTTTTTGATTGCAGCTGTCATTGTTGTTTGACAGGCCCGGGTTGGATTCAAACCCACCAGCTCAGGTGAAATGGGGCTGGCGCCCTAGCCCGTTGAGCCACAGGCGCCGAGCCAGAAAGTCTTTTTTTTTAATTATTAAATAATAGCTGTGTACATTAATGCAATCATAGGGTACAATGTGATGGTTTCATATACAATTTGTAATGAGTGTGGCAAACACCCTTACTTAATAGATGGGAACTTACCCAGCCCCTTTCCTCCCCCTGTTCTTGAATTTAATTGTGTTTTTCTCTTGTGTGGGCCTTTAGCTGTTGGTCTACTAATTTCAGATTAGTGCTGAGTACATGGAATGTTTGCTTTTCTATTCTTGAGATACTTTAATTAGGAAAATGTTCTCCAAATCCATCCAGGTAAATACAAAAGATGCAAAGTCTCCATCTTTTATGGCTAAATAGTATTCCATGGTAGAGATATGCCATAGTTTATTAATCCATTTATAGGTTGATGGGCACTTGGGTTGTTTCCACATCTTTGCAATTGTGAATTAAGCTTCTACAAATATTCAACTGCAACTGTCCTTATGGTAAAATTATTATTTTTTTCTTTTGTGTAGATACTTAGCAATGGGAATATGGGATCAAGTGGGAGGTCTACTTTTAGTTCTTTAAGGATTCTCCATACTTCTTTCCAAAAAAGGCTATACTAGCTCACAGTCACACCAACAGTGTATAATTGTTCCCCTCTCTCCACATCCAGGCCAGCATCTATTGCTTTGGGACCTTGTGATTTGGGCCATTCTTACTGAGTTAGGTGATAACTCAAAGTGGTTTTGATTTCCATTTCTCTGAAGATTGGGGACGATGAGCATGTTTTCATGTGCTTAGGGCCATTCATCTGCCTTCTTTGGAAAAAATTCTGTTTGCATCTCATTTAGGTTTGATTTGCATTTCTCTAATGTTTAGTGATATTGAGCATTTTAAAATATATTGGTTTTCTATTGGTATGTCTTCTATTAAGGTATGTATCTTGAAATGCCCAATTAGTTGTAGGAATATTTCTCTTACTCAGTGATAACACTTTTTGTAGACATTGTATTTGCATGGGAAATATATTATTTTAGTTTTATTGTTTGCTATATATCAGAATGCTTAGCAAGATTTATAAAGATATGTTTTTTCACTCTTTGAATTATGTTGAGAAAACACAAATTTTTCATAATGATAACTATCGTCAAATTGTTTTTAGGGGGTTGGTTTTGTAAGAAGCTTATAGAGGTCCTAGAGGTGGGAGCTGGAGGTAGAGTTAATCCCTGGTCACCCCTTATGGCATTATCACCTTTAACTCATTCTCTTGTCAGATAAAAAGAAGTATTTCAATTTGTCAGAGGAGACAGTTTCTTGGCATGGAATCCCATACACAATTTATAAATGGACATTAATTTAAAACACTTTGAGGGGCATAAAAGAAAATATCTTCAGCAGGAATTTTGCAGAAGATATTAATGCATTTTTCAGATGGTTGCTTTTGTTTTTTTTTAATAAGCCTCAAAAAGTACTAAGGATGAGATAGCAAACTGCAGATCAGCCAAGGAATATCTGTGTGCTGAAGTCTGGAAAGGAGTTCAGAAAGTCTAGAGAAAAGAGTTTTTCATAAGTCCAATAATTTTCAAGTATTTATTGGGTCCACTATTATTTTCTTTCATTTGTTTGTTTTTGATTAAAAGAGAAAGAAAAAGAATATATTTTTGGAGTATTTCAAGATGCCATGTAACAAGTAAGGCATTTTTTTCCAGTGAATCTTCTCATTTAATGCCATTTTATCAATATATTTATCTTAAAGGAACGTTTCACCCTTTTCCTTTCTCAGATACAGTTGCAGGTTCAGTGAGAATAAGTGACTCACCCAAGATTGTGCCCTGATTAATATCTTTGTCAGAGCCTGAACCTAAACTCACAGGGCCTTAAAATTAGTCACCCTCCACCACAGATTGGTTGATTTTTATGATGACAAAAATTTTAGCATTTCAGATTTTCTGTGACACCTGTCTTTCAGTGTAATGCTGGTTTTATGTATTTTATTTCTTCATTACAGATAGCAAACCCTTTTGAGAATACACTGTATGTTATTCCCATACACCTTTCTTTTCCTTTCCCATTTCTATCCCACTGCTGTGCATGTGTAATATAATAAAGCTTCTCTCCTCTTGAAGAGGTTTCCCTCTTTGCAAACTTTGAAGACAATCCAGATGTGATTTTTCTAAGGGAGACTTGTTAACATTTATTTGTTAAAAACAATTTTACCCTAAGAAACTGTAGAGGAGCAATTATAAATCAATGTATCAACCAGTTTAAATTTAACGTAGGTGGAATTAGTCACTTTAGTGCTGAAGGAGGGCTTCAGGAAATAAATACATTTTACTCTGGGTTTTAAATAAGGGGATGAAATGGATTGCTGGAGGATGTGGGAATTCAATATGATGACTTCCGATTCAGCCCTGGGATTATGGAAGGACTGATTCATGTTTTTAAAACAAGTAAAGGCCTTTTACAAAGCGCACTTGGGCTTTCAGAGAGATGCACCGTTATTAAGGATGGTGACAATAGCTACTAGTTGTTGAACACACACTCCATACCAGACTCTGTGGGTTGTTCATTACAAACCAATTTTCACTTATCTTTCAAAGCAACTCAAGAGGTTGATATTTTGTTCCCATTTCATAGACCGAAAAAAAAAAATAGGATTAGAAGGTTCATACTTCTGTCTTATGGCAGAAGCAGGGTATAAAAAACTAGGTCTGTCTAACTCAGAATTCATGCTTTTGCCTGAAAGATATACCTCAGTGTGAATGAGTATTCTGGCTATTTTCCAAACTAATTGAATTTGAATTTCAGCGCTGTTCCACCAAGGGCTGTGACCTTGTTCACGTTACTCAAAATCTCCAAGCTTCAGATTTCTTATTGGGAAAGATGAACATGATTGAATTTATGTAATGTGCTGCCTGACACAAAGTAAGTGATGGAATAATATTTTCTATGATGACGATGACATTGCTGAAATTGATGATGATGGTGATGAATTTAGAAACTATCAATATATCATTCTCAAGTCTTAAATTGGGTAAGTGGTCTTGGCTAAGAAAGCAGACATTTATTAAATTTCTGTGAGAAAAAAATGGAAAATGGTTTATTAGGTTTTATGGAGAATCTCTTCCTTCAAATATTTAGTAGGAAATGGAAAAAGATATTGGGAAGATGAGAAGCAGAAGAAAGAGAAATTATTTAGTAAATTCTTTGGGAGCATTCATATGGCATATCCATTCAGAAAAATTTTGTTTCTATTTTCTTTTTCTTTTTATTTTTTTGAGACTGAGTCTCACTTTGTCACCTTTGGTAGGGTGCTGTGGCGTCACAGCTTACAGTAACCTCCAACCCTTGGGCCTAGGCGATTCTACTGCCTCAGTCTCCCAAATAGCTGGGACCATAGGCACCTGCCACAACGCCTGGCTACTTTTTATTGCAGTTGTCACAACTGTTTTTCAAACCCGGCACCCTCAGTATATAGGGCCAGCACCCTACCCACTGAGCCACATGTGTTGCCTAAAAAATTTTATTTTGATTTTTATGCCTTCTTGGACATTGTTAATAAGTTCTCTGATTCTTAATGTAATTTCATTGAACAACACTAGCTTCATTATTCTTTCCAGAAGAAGACCTTGAATTTTGTTTGGAGAACAGAAGTGATAAAAACAATGAAGGTAAAATCAGAGCATTTTTTTGCCAAATAAACTTACATGTTTAAGATTAAAATTCCCCTTTTAATACTGAAGGGATCATGAAAGGATTCCATAGATTGACCCTTGACTAATTGTGGTGCTAACAGGGAACTCTTATAAAGGAGATAACAAAGGGCTATGTGCTGGGAATGAGGACAGTTTTTAGTATGGGGATCCCCTTTACTGTCATTCTGTTTCTCTGAAGAATTCTCCAGATGTCTCAATGCTGTATAAATTGGCTTAATGCCAACCTTAGTGAACAAACTTATGTTTTTCCTCTTCTCTGTCTCCTTTTCTTTATTATCCTTCCTTCTCTCTCTTTCTCTCTCCCTCTGTTTCTCTTTCTTTCATTTTTCCCTTCCTCATATTCCTCCTTCCATCCCCCTTTTCAATAATAAGCAGTAATGAACCCTTAATTTTTTTCAAAACACCATAAATTTGGGATAAACAAAGACGACAGGCACATACTTCTGTTCTTGGTGGCCTTATTCCCTAAAAAGGGGGACAGACGATTAAAGTAGTAGGAAGAAAGGAAACATCAGGGTATACCTAGAAATGGTCAGAGGCAAATAATGTTCCAGGGAGAGGCAGAAGACAAGAAAAATCATCTAATTTGTTGAAATAAATGCAATGCAATTTACCATAACAAGTGCAGAAATCCTAAATCTTGAGTAAAAGTATAATTTCTTTTCACTCTGTTTTATATAGGTGTGTATACACACAGAGAGATGCATATATATATATATGTATATATTTATTCTTTTTAGTGCCACAGAGTGACCCAAGTGATATACAATATAATTTCAGAATGCCCTCTTCTTCTTCTTCTTCTTTTTTTAAAATTTGAGACAGAGTCTCACTTTGTCACCATGAGTAGAATGCCCTGGCATCATAGCTCACAGCAACCTCAAAATCTTGGGCTCAAGCGATCCTCTTGCCTCAGCCTCTCAAGTAGGTGGAACTATAGGTGTTTACTACAATACCTGCTGTAAGAGATGGGGTCTTGCTCTAGCTCATGCTTGTCTCAAACTCCTGAGCTCTAGCAATCCATTCACCTCAGGCTCCCAGAGTGCTGGAGAATGTCCTCTTTTTGACCTTCACACTCATTTTACTTAATTTCCCCAATTTTGACAGAGATGGTCACTACATCCTTTGAACACTTTTTGTTAATTGACTTCCAGGACACTCCCGTGTTCCCATCCTACCTTCCAGTGTTAGTAAAGGCTGTCCGTGGAAACATAATTCATAGATTTTTTTATAGGAACAGATTCACACAATTGTGGAAGTTGAGAAGTCCTGTGATCTACATTTGCAAGCCGGAGAACCAGAATAGCTAGTGGTTTAGTTCGGTCCAAGTTCAAAAGCTTAAAAATTTGAGATGGGGACAGTTGGAAATCCTGGTCTGGGTCTAGAATCTGAAGCCTCCCTAATCGCAGGTGTTGGTGTCTGAGGATAGAAAAGATAGTTGTCCCATTCAAACAGAGATGGCAAATTCACCCTTCGTCCACCTTTGTCTTCCTCTAGGACCCTCCTCAAGGAGAATGATGCCCACTGTCATTGGTGAGGATGATCTTTATTACTCAGTCTGCTGATTGAAATACTAATATCTCCCCAAACTACTCACAAATGCATCCAGAAACAGTGTTTTACCAGCTTTCTGGGCACCCTTTAGCACAGTCAAGTTGACACATGCGATTAACCATTATTCTCACTCTTTCCAGTCTCTTTTGCTGGGTCCTCCTTCTCTCTCTTATATCTTATATTTTAAAACTCTTTCTTAGACCTTTTTTCTCTCTACTTTCTATAAGTTTCTACACCATCTTGGTGATCTTATCGAGCTTCACCAAAATTAGAGATACTCTGAATAGTATATCTAGTACAGACTTCTCCTTTGAAATCTCTTATCCATACTTTGTATTTACCTTTAATGCTTTCTAACGCACGATGGAAAATTATTTTGCTTATTTCGATATCTTCTCATTTAGATGTAAGATTTACAGGAGTAGTGCTTTATGTCAATTACTCACTGCTTATTCTAGGGCTTGAAATAATGCTTGTTGAGAGCAGACACTCAATAATGTTTTGGTTTTGTTTTGGGGCAGCATGGGAAGATTCACGATTCTTTAAGGCACATAAATAACATTCCATTATAGTCTCATAAGTCCAAGAGTTAATTAAGATCAGCCGTATTTCAACAGCAATCAGTGTAATTCATATTCCCAGCTGCTACTAAGTCCGTGGTGAGCTTAAAAGTTGGAAACTTCCTTTCTTAGATTTTTTTTAATGACTGTATTGTCTAATTCAGAGTCGCTTTTAGGGAGGGCTCCCTGTGCTTTTACCAGCATCTGCTAGAACGGAGAAACTGGTCCTCCATTTCCTTTTTGCACATTCATTTATTTCACATTTAGGAGTCACCATATGTTTAATCCACAGTAACATTCTCGAATGTGAACTGAGACAGCAGATGTGTATGTACTTTGGAGTGGCAAAGCTTTAGTTTTTAATCTTTTATGTTGCTCGGTTACTGTCAATGTATGTGATATATAAGGTGGCCATTTATATATAGACTTAGGATTTTATGTGCGAACATGACTAATGCTCTCTCCCACTGGTCCAAAATCCTTTCACCTCACATATTTTTTAAGGAGCGTGTTAACCAAGATGTAACCCATTTGTGCGCACAGTGATTAGAGCAGCTCTGCTTCTGTCTGTTCGTAGTTCAGCTGGTGGGATTCCAGACTGATTCTCAATTGGCAGCCAAACAGGACAGCAGAGCTCCACAGGGCCCAGATGTGAGAGCTGTGTTTACTTTGCTGCTTGTTTTTCTTCCTCCTTTCCCTTCCTTTTATATATGCTATTATGGTGATTCACCCTCCTGACATCTAGAGAGAAGTAGCAACCAGTTTTGTACTCAAAAGCCAAGAAGAAAAAAGACCGGTAATATGGTTCAAACAATCAAACACAGAATGCCCAGGTTCAAACTACAATCTGAGTACCCCTCCCCATCCACTACCAAAAGAAAAAGCAAAACAGACAAACAGAAAACTTGGATGCATAAGGAAGCACTGTACTCTTGTGGTGTTTTGCTACCTTCATGTTTTAAAAGCAAGGCTATAATCCCTCATAGCATTTTCTATACCTTTTACTTAGAAGGAAATTATTTTTTAATGTTGCATATTAATAGTGATTGTAAATGCACTCCACTGTTGCTAAATTTTAGAACCGTGTTTCATATTAACTACCAGAGTTATGTATTTGTAAAATGATGGTTAAAAAAGCAAATCCTTAAATAATCCTCATTAGAAATTAATTGCCATATTATAACTAGTTAAGTGGAAATGAAATAAATAAGAACAAAGAAATATTTGCAGCCTTTGGGCTATTTCATGCCTACAATGCATGCTGAGACTGAAAATTTCATATCAATATGCCTTTAAAAGCTTTATAATATTGTGAAATGTATCTTTAATAACAGTAACAGAAGTTAATATGCATTTTTTTGTCATATTCTCTTACGGATATAATTCAATGTAGCTTTAGATTCTGTTTCACCCAGAATAATTGCTCATCAAATTGTTATTTCTTTTTTATTGCCATTTTACATGTTTTGGAGTATTAGAAATTTTGACACTAATGTTTTCCTTAAGAGAGAGAGTTCTGATGCCTCTGGTTCACTGTTGAAATGCTCCGTTAGCATTCAATACGTGCTCACCATCCTGTGTCTTACTTGGATGATATGATTTCAATTCCCTTGTAATAAAACCAGTATCAGCTAGGAATAGCAAATGGAACTGCCTATACCAATTATGACCCTGAGTCAAGAGAATAAAGAACTTTCAAGAATGAAATATTTACACCCTCCTACTCCAGGAGACAATTCCTTAGCAGAGTAAGGAATCTTCTTTTTTGTGTTGATTTCCACTAGAGCAGTGGTTCTCAACCTGTGGGTAGTGACCCGTTTGGAGGTCGAATGACCCTTTCACGGGGGTTGACTGAATACATCCTGCATATCAGATATTTACATTAATATTCATAACAGTAGCAAAATTACAGTTATGAAGTAGCAAGGAAAATAATTTTCTGGTTAGGGGTCACCACAACATGAGCAACTATATTAAAGGGTCACGGTATTAGGAAGATTGAGAACCGCTGGACTAGAGGTTCTTTGCTTCCCCTTTATCTCCAAGGGTGGGGTTTGGTCAGTTAAGTGTCATGTACTATTGTAAATATTGAATTTCTAGATTCATAAGAAAAGGATTAATATTCTAGCTACTACAGGTGATGGCTAGATCTAGGGAAAAAGTAAAACTTGAATGCATAGTTTACTCTATATTAAAAAAAAATTGTTCTAAGATATCTCCTTTTCAATAAGAAAAAAAACGAGACACTGCTACCTTTAGAGTACATATTGATTTAAGATATATTCTAATTTCAGAGAATTTAAAAACCATATGCTTTAAACAATAAAAGAATATGATAATTATTGATAAACTTGGATTATTCGTGTAAGTTGGGGAGAAATGGTTTTATATATATGTACACATATATATGTATATACATATTTTGTTTTCTTGCTTTGTTCTTTATTTTTTCCCTTAAGCTATGAAACATTCCTTCCTTCACTGAAGTCCTACTTCTGAGTAGGGGGAGAGGATGCCTGAAGATATTTAGAGAGCAAAGCTTGGATAGCGCTCACTTCCCACAACATTTCTATTGAAGAAAAATTGAAAATTTGATGATTTGTTGCTCTCTGTCAAATACAATTCTCAGACACTAAGAAATCATTTATGATGACAAATAAAAGAAGGAAGATAAAATGAACTTTGAGAATTTGAGGTGAAGGCTATCCACCTTAGAATTTTCAGACTGGGACATACCTTAAGAAGAAACACTTTTATTACCTTTGAGATTTATTATCTACTGACACATTGAAAATAATTGGTTGTGAGAATCCTCATGAAACTACTTGTATAGCACCCAATGGGTGAGCCCATTTTATTTAAGCCATAAATTTCATTGAAAAAAAATTACTATAAGCTGAAGGATAGTTTTATGTTCTCAAAGAAAAGCAAAATCAAATCAAACAAGATTTGCACAGAAAACCTGATCATTCTGTAGAAAGGTAAGGTAATTTCTTAGAACCAGAGACAAATGCCTTCAAGCAAGTATCAATAAATGGACTTTGAAGACACATACTTGTTGTTCAAAGCGAAATATTCAAGTCCAGGAAGTGGGAAAAACAAACAAACAACAACAACAACAACAACAACAACAAAAACTTCTGCAAAGGAGTCTCAAGGGACAAAAATTAATATATTGTTCCCTAAAGTGAATTTGAAGCTATTTGAAATAAATCGTGTTAATTGCTAGGCAAACATATATATCTACCTGTGCAGATTATATTTGCTGTAATTAACCATCATATTTTACCACACGATTTATCATTACCTGACTTTATTTCATGATAGTTACAGGTCAGAATAAAGATTTGTGTATAGGTCCATGTAAAAAGCCATAGTGACTGTAAACCTTCCTTTGTGCCTCTATACCACAGCATACCCACATTCCCCACATTGTAATTTTGAATAATACCTGGGGATACTTCAACTATGAATTAAATATCAATCTTTTTTAAATCTTAACAATGACCGACATCATATTGGGTTAAGTACAATAAATGTTTTTAACCATTGTGAATAGCATTTATAGGTGGAAAAAAAAAAAAGAAAGACTAACTTTATGCGACCCTAGTTAAACATCTAAACCTGATGTCTGTAAAATTCAGCCAGGAAAGGTTGCTGATTCCTTCACATGGGTATTCTGCTTTAACTGAATGTATTATTTGTAGGTGGCTTAGGTCTGGAAAGGGAATTTCCTAGAGCATGTTTATTTCTGCATTTCTCCCTGCACTCCAGAAAACTTATCAACTATGTTCTTTTAGAAAGAATCAAGAGAGTAAGACTTTTTATTCAATTCACTTTTAAGTGGTTACATGGGATAAATAGGATTAGGTGGTGTGTTTATGGCAGCAGGGTATGTGATAGTAGGAAAGTTATTGTACCTACTGCATTTTGTCTTCTGAAGTGTAGTCACTGTTAGGATAGAAATAAGCTAGACTGAATGTTTAAAAGAAAATAGTCTGTTTGGCCTTTTGGTTTTTAGGTAGATATCTTCTATTGTACAGTTGAGATCTAGATCTATTCTATTAATTAGAATAAATTTGATAACTTTTCTTAAGAGAGAAGGGGGGAGCATCATCGCATGAGTTTTTAAATGACATTCTGCAGAGCAATCTCAGCGTCTACCAAATGACAAGTCCTTATAAGGGAGACAGAAAAGAAACATGGTTAGAGAGTAGCAGAAGTGAGCATCACATTGCAATTACACTGATGAAACCTTTAGGCAGGAGCTCTGAATGAGAGCATGAGCTGTTTATGCAGATGTGCTTTCCTTTATAAAGCCTCAGATGTGAATCCTCAGACTGCAAAATGGCTTTTGGAGTTCAAGGATCATAAAGCACAGAACTGATGTTCACAAATGGAATTTCTCTCGATTTTCTACACTTTTTTTTATTAAATCATGGTTGTGTACATAAATGATATCATGGGGTACAATGTGCTGGTTTTATACACAATTTGAAATATTTTCATCGAACTGGTTAACATAGCTTTCATGGCATTTTCTTTGTTATTGTGCTCAGACATTAATATTCTACATTTAGTAAGTTTCACCTGTACCCTTCTAAGATGCACTGTTCAGTATGGACCCATCAATTACTCTCCCTCCACCCATCTTTCCCCCTCCCCTCCCTTGCCCCTTTCCCCATGTTCTTGTGCTGTAATTGGGTGATAGCTTTCATATGAAAGCTATAAATTGGTTTCATAGTAGGGCTGAGTACATTGGATATTTTTTCTTCCATTCTTGGGATACTTTGCTGAAAAGAATATTTTCCAGCTCCATCCATGTAAACATGAAAGAGGTGGATGAAAGTCTCCATCTTTCTTTAGGGTTGTATAGTATTCCATGATGTACATATACCACAATTTGTTAATCCATTCATGGGTCGATGGGCATTTGGGCTTCTTATGTAGACCAGCTAACAGATTGATATTCCACTGATGAAGAAGATAAAATGTTTACTTGAGGTGAAACCATAAAGCACTCCAACTTTATTTCTTAATACCAAAGTACCTAGAATGTATGTGTTCAAATGAGAGGCTAGCTTTGAAGTGGTTGACTTGCAAAATTCCAACTTTTTCTAATGAGGTATCTTTGCACCTTTTTATATATGGACATCGTTTGCTGCATACAATCTTTGATACTAAAATGATGCTAAAATTAAAAAAAAAAGTAGAGATAAAGTATATTCCTTGGAGTTGTTGTGAAGATCCTGAAATAATCTCATGGGTAAAAACATATATTTAAATAGATGTTATGTTGTAATTAAAGAACAATCAGGGTTTAGAGTTAGAAGGTCAGGGGGAGAGGAAATATTTTAGTCACAGTAAGACCAAAGGGAGAGAGACATGGCAGGTAAGTGGTCCTGGGCTGTTAGTGACATGGTTGGTATGTTAGAATATGAGGTTGGAGGAACATGTGAAAGGACTTTTTATGCAATATTTTCTTGCATATAGAACGGAAGTATCACTTTTCTATCTGTACTTTGCTAGAATATTCTAAGGTAGTACCTAAGTTAACACCTCACAAAATTAAGGTTACACAAGTGTTAGGTATAATACATAAAAAAGTAAAAACATTATGCTGCAGATTGTGGAAAATAAGGTCAAGAGAAATTCAATGTAGTGTAAGTTAAAGGCTCATGACCATGGGGAAGCCTGAATTGAAAGTTAAAAGATTGGAGGAGGAGACTGCTAGAGGGGGAATGAAAAGGACAGATTGCCTGGGATAGTTGTATGTAAGATGCCTCCCAAGACCGTGATGGTTTGTTATTTCATTAAATGTCAGTCAGCAGCTCGTGCAGTGTGGGGGTACAGATCAGTTCTAGCAATTTCCCTCATGTACAGAATAAGCTTTGAAATGCTAATTCCTTCCCTAGCTTATACCGTAGAATGTAGTTCCCTGTAATCTTGTAACCATCTGACTCTCAGGAGGGAGTATGAACTCTGCATACTCACTAACGGGTCAACTGTGTTCATAAAAGGCCGCAGAAGTGCCATTTCTCCTTTATGAACAGCCATATTTTACTGTTTATTATCACAATTTACATACATAGTATCTAAAATAAATACAACTTGCTTTCTGCTCTAGAGAATAAATCCTAGGTTCAGATTCTGCGAATTGCTAGCCATTGAAACATGACAAACTAAACTTTCTATGCCTCATCTTTTTTTTTTTCTTAGAAAATGGAGACAATAATAACTCTTTACTTTTATATTACTGTGGATTGAGGTAATTCTGTTAAAGTTCCTAGTACAGTGCTAGGATCATGGTAATCTTTCAGAAATGATATCTTGCTCTAGATCTACCAGGGGTGATAATATCTTATACTAACTCTTCCTTATGGAACTGGTTCATATGGTGTGATAATGATAAACAAAATTTCTCCAATGTGCTGTATTATTGAAGATTTTCGCGATATTGTATCATATTGAAGGTGCATTCTTGCCGAAGGAATGACTGGGAAATTGTGAAAGAGGCCAAAATTATTTTACAGATTAGGATCTCATAGCATCTTTGTGAGTTCATTAAACTGGCAGGTATCTGAACTTACTGGTGTTTTACCTGAGCTGCCTACTGTTTATTCACTACCTGTGATAAAATTGATAGTAAACTAAGCAGACACGGAAAGGTAACCATAGGGACTAAAGAACTTTGCATGCTTTGTGGCAATTTTCTTACCTTACTGGTTGTACCTTTAAAATAAAGATTCCCAGGAAGATAAAATAAGCACATCTTACCCATAATGTTGGGAAAGATGATGATCTTTCTGTGCAGGACAGCAAAAACCAGAAACTACAAAGAAAATGTTAATAGGTTCATGCATCTAAAAATAAAAAATGATGACAGACCCAGAATTACAAAGACCAAATGACAGATACAATTAAATTTTATATATGTGTGTGTGTGTCTCAAAGATAGGGTTATTATTCAGAATATGCAAATATTAGGTTATTAAGTATGAATGTCCGATTTCCTTAAGTACTTACTAAGTTCGACAGTTGTCCTCTCTGACATTTCACTTTGACATTTCTTCTTTTATTTTTATTGAGAAGGTACATCCTCATTCTTGCAAATGCACATTTTGCCTTGTGATTATCCTTCAAACGTTTGCAGCAATTTTGGTGAAACTGTGGTAAGTCAAAAATTCATGTTACTACATGGATGGAGCTGGAAAATATACTTCTTAGGAAGGTATCCCAAGAATGGAAGAAAAAGTACCCAATGTACTCAAAAGTACTCCTAATATGAAACTAAGTTATAGCTTTCATACGAAGGCTATAACCCAATCTCAGTACAAGAATATGGGGAAGGGGGCAAGGGAGGGGGAGGAAGGGTGGAGGCAGGGTGATTCTTGGGTCCACATCTAGGGTGCATCTTAGAAGGGTGCAGGTGAAGTTTACCAAGTGTAGAGTATAAGGGTTTGAACACAATAACTAAGAAAATACCATGAAGACTATGTTAACCAGTTCGGTGAAATTATTTCAGACTGTATATGGAACCAGCTCATTGTACCCCATGATCGCATTATTGTACACAGCTATGATTTAATAAAAAAGAAAGAAAAATAAATCATGTTTTTTTTGAATATGAGCTTCATTATGGAAACAATGCAATGCAGATAGCTTGAAATATGACCAAGTGTTTGGGAAGGATGGGGTTTCTGAATGCACAGTATACTGAGGGTTTCAGAAGTTCCTTTCCAGTAATTTTAGTCTTGAAAATGAGCCACGTGAGTGGCCTGAGACCAGAGTGGATAATGATGAACTTAAAGCTATAGTGGAAGTGAATCCATCTCAAATTTACCATGGATTTGACGTTACTGTTTGAACAATGTTGGACCACTTGAAACAAATCATCAAGGTAAAGCAGCTGGATAGATGGGTCCTGCATCAATTAAACAAGTGTCAAAAGAGAAATTGTCTCAAAGATTGCTTATCTTTGCTGTCACAACATTGAAGTATTGATTTGTGTGAGGAAAAACAGATTGCTGGGCTCGGCATGGTGGCTCGCACCTGTAATCTCAGGATTTTGGGAGGCTGAGGCAAGTGGATTTCTTGAGCTTCAGAGTTCCAGACCAGCCTGAGCAAGAGCAAGACTCCATCTTTCAAAAAAAAAAAAGTAAAAATAGCCTGGTGTGGTAGGCACCTGTAGTCCCAGGTCCAGTACTTGGAGGCTGAGGCAAGAGGATCACTTGAGCCCAACAGTTTGAGGTTGCAGCTATGATGCCACAGCACTCTACCCAGAAAGAAAAGAGTCTCTTCTTTTGAGAGTCCATCTCAAAAATAAATAAATAAATACATAAAAATAAAAAATAAATAAAAGGATTGTTTTTGACAGTTGCAAATGTTTGGCCTGATGAATGGTTGGATAAAGATGGAGTGCCAAAATTGAATGTTCATCAAGAAAAGCTAATGGTGTCAGCCTGGAGGTCCAGCACTGGCATTATCCACAACAGCTTCATGAATCCTGGTTAGTCCACTATGGCAGATGTCTACTGTGACCAAAATGATGAAGATGCTTGTGATAAAGCAGCCAAGACTGATCAATAGAAACATGCTGATCCTCTTACAAGACAACATTCGATCACAGAATGCAGAAAAAAAGCTGTTCAAACTACCGAGGTTGGAATGGGGGGACTCTGCCATCCTCCGTGTTCACCAGGCCTTGCACCAACTGACTACCACTTCTTCCAGGGTTTGGGGCACTTCTTGCAAGGAAAAATATTCAATATTCCTCAAGCTGTAGAAATTTATGGTTCTTATTGATCAGTAAAAATAGTGCAAAAGTGGACTATGAGTAATTCATAAAAGGAAGTTAAAATGATTAACATAAGAAAAGGTATTTATTGCTATCAATAACAAAAAGTTCTAAGATATAGTGTTTATTATGTTAGTAGGCATTAGAAGGAATAATAAGAACTAGTGCAGTAAAAATGACATTGGACGAACTTTTGTTTTTCTACATTAATTCCTAAGATCTTGTATTTGCTACAGTGTACCAGTAAAAATAGGAATGCAACAACATAAAATTCACAAATTGTATTATTTGTTAAAAAAATGTCTTATTGGAGGCTCGGTACCTATACCACAGTGGTTACCGTGCCAGCCACATACACCCAGACTGGTGGGTTCGAAACTGGCCTGGGGCCAGCTAAAATAACAATGACAACTGCAACAAAAAAATGGCTGGGCATTGTAGTGGGTGCCTATGGTCCCAGCTACGTGGGAGGTTGGGGCAAGAGAATCGCTTAAACCCAAGAGTTTAAGCTTGCTGTGAGCTGTGACACCATGGCACTCTACCAAGAGTGACAGAGTGAGACTCTGTCTCAAAAAAATAAGTCTTATTGGAGATTTTTAAAAGCCTCACTAAAAGGTAACTTCACAATATTCTAACTCAAATGCTGAGCAGACTGGAAATGATAAAAGTTACTGGCAAAAAATGTCTAGTCAAAATAAAGAATAGCATATTTTTTTGAAAAAATGAACATTAATGTTTCATTGAACAAAGAAGATTTTATTATTGTTTAATACCTTCTAGGTGGGGGACACACTTATATCCTTGATTATATTTGTGCAAAAACCAAAGTATAGAAACAAAACACGTGTCCCTCCTAACATCCTAACGTCCTGGAACATATAAACAAAAAAGATACCACAGAAAAGTTTGAATACACATAAAAGGAAAATCACCTTTCTGCTCAGCATAAAGATAAAACTTTAACCTTTCTGTTTTTGTCCTTTAACATATACATCTATTTATTATGCCTATCTAAATAAATAAAATTTATTTGCTTCATATTGTTTTATAATCTTCCATTCAAGAATTCATAATGAATGTTTTACATGTCAATAAGTATAAGTCTTCATAATTTTTAAGGTTTGCCTAGCATCTCATTATACGAACAAAATTCAAATTATTTACCTAAGCTTGTATTGATTTTTGCATTTATTCTCTAAAAAATTAAACCTGACAGCCTTTCAATAAGTTGAGCATGCCTCTAATGAAAGATATTCGAGGTGGAAAAGTGGGAATAACGGTAAGATAGCAAAATGTCCTGGTCAACGCTAATATTTTCTTTGACTCCAAGATTATACATTTTAGTTGTACTAGGTTGAAATAATGACACCCCACCCCCCCCATCAAAAAAGGCCTGTCCTAGAACCTGGGAATGTGAGTTTATTTTAGAAATAGGATGCCTGCAGATGTAGTTAGTTAAGATGAGGTCACACTAGAGCAGTGTAGGGTCTTAAGGCATTATGACTAATTATCTCATAAAATGATGAAAATACACACAGAGAAACTAACACATGAGGAGACACTACCATCTGAGGTCAGAGATAAAGAGTGAAAAAAGTGATCTATTTTAAAATCCATGGAAGGCCAAGGATTACCAGGGATACCTGAAGTGAGGAGAAAGGTATGCAGCAGGTTGACCTCCAGAGCCTTCAGAAAGAGTATGGCCTTGCAAACATCTCACTTTCAGACTTCCAGCCTCCAGAGCTGTGAGTTAATAAATTCCTGTTGTTTTAAGTCACCTGCTTGGTGGTAATTTGTTACAGCAGCCTAGAAAACCAATATACCAGGTAAATTTTTGAAGATCTACTATAAAATGGGTGTGGACAGATCTCTCCCAGAAAGAGGCTCTCAGGAATTCATGTCCACATGAGATAAGTTGTGGGAACTGAAATCTAAGCAGAAAAAGATACAATGCAGTTTTAGCTCTAAAATTCTATTCATTAGTGAGCCCTAGGGGTCTGCCGAAGAATGGGCAATAAGAGAAGGGGTTTGCAAAGTCTAGGGCAGGCGCTATAGCAGAGTCACTTTGTGAGCATCCTCAGCAAGAGGCGCCTTGAAAGGTAGCTCATAACCTGCTTCTTTAGGCAGAACGTGGAACTAAACATCACACCAGGGAAAAACAATGTAGAACTGGGGTCTGGTTTAAACTGTACCAAATTTATATTTTTCTCTGTCTTTGATTGATTGGATTGGACTCCTGTTAGGGTAGCAATCCAATCACTAGTCTCTTGGAACTTCTCCCTATTGAGAAGTAAAACCTAATAGCTAGGAAATCTAGCTCTTAGACATGGGAATCTCAAGTATCAACCATCTGCTCTTCCAAAAAGAAGACATTTTACTGAGGAGTTATTGTTATATGAAAATCTGTAAGTATTTAATATATACAATTCCATGAGTGTGAGGATGAGTATACAACTCTGATGCCATCACCACCCTCAATGTCATACACATATTCATAGCCTCCTAAGCTCCCTCTCATTCCTGTTGTAAATATTATTTGCAATAAGAACACTTAACTTAAGATTTATCATTTTTGCAAAAAAGTACAGGTCTCTAGCACTTATTTTATCTTCTGTAACTTGAATTTTATGTCATTTGACCAAAGTCTTCCCATTTCCTCTTATTCCCAATCTCTAGTAACCACCCTTCACTCTGTGCTTCCACAAGTTTGACTATTTGAGATTCCATATGTAAGTGAGATTCATACAGTATTTGTCTCTTTCTGTCTTGCTTGTCTTACTTAGTGCAATGTTCACCAGGTCCATTGCAGAATTTCCTTCCTTTGTTTAAAAGATGGAATAATATTCCATTGCGTGTATATACTCCATTTTGTTTATCTGTTTGCTGCTGATAGACACTTAGGATGGTTCCATATCTTGGCTGCAATGAACATGGGATGAGAGTGCAGGTATCTCATCAAGATTCCGATTTCACTTCCTTGGGATAAATATCCACAAGCAGGATTTCTACATCATATGGTAGTTCTATTTTTGAATTTTATAAGACACTGTATACTACTTTTTGTAAAGGGTATACTAATTTACATTCCTCCCACAGTGTACCATGATTCCCTTTTTTTCACATTCTCACCAACACTTATTATCCATTGTTTTCTCAATCACAGCCATCCTAACAGATGTGAGGTGGTTTCTCCTTGTGGTTTTGATTTGCATTTCACTGATGATTAGTGGTGTTGAGCATCTTTTGATAAATCCGGTTAGCTATGTGTTTGTCTTCTATGGAGAAATGTCTACAACTGTCCTTACCTAATTTTCAATTTGTTTCTTTGTTTATTTTTTGCTATTGAATTATAGAAGATCCTTATATTTTTTGGATATTAAACCGTGATCAGATATATGAATTAGAAATATTTTCTCTTGATTTGTATATTGCCTTTTGATTTTTATAGATTATTTCCTTTGCTGTGCAAAAGCTTTCTAGTTTGCTTGTGCTTTTGGTATCATATCCCAAAAAATCCACTGGTGAAGTCAAAATCAAGACATATTTTGCCCCATATTTTCTTCTTGGAGTTTTATGGTTGCAGGCCTTTAACTCATTTTAAGGCAATGTTTGTGTATGATGTAAAGTAAGGGACTATTTTCTTCCTTTTGCATCCATACCCAGTTCTCCCAGCAATATTTATTGAAAAGAGTGTATGTCATGGGAAGTGCCTTTGGTTCAGTGGGTAGGGTGCCGGCCCCATATACTGAGGGTGGCAGGTTCGAACCTGACCCCCGGCCAATTTGCAACAAAAAAAATAGCCAGCTGTTCTGGAGGGCATTTGTAGTCCCAGCTACTCAGGAGGCTGAGGCAAGAGAATCACTTAAGCCCAGTAGTTGGAGGTTGCTGTGAGCTGTGATGCCACAGCACTCTACCAAGAGCAATAAAGTGAGACTCTGTCTCAAAAAAATAAATAAAATAAAAGACTGTATGTCTGTATTCAGTATTTTTGGTGCTAAAAATAATTGACACTATGTGTAGGTTTATTTCTGGATTAGGCTGTTCAATTCCATGTGTCTGTTTTTATGTCAGCACTATACCATTTTGATTACTATAGCTTCGTAATATAATTTGAAATCAGGAAATATAAACTCTTCAGCTTTGTGTTTTCTTTCCTCATGTTAGTTTTGACTATTTGGAGTCTTTTGTGGTTTCATATGACTTTTAGAACTTTTTTCCTATTGCTATGAAAAATGTACTAGTAACTTTTGTATAGATTGTAGTAAATATATGGATTATTTTGCTTAGTATGGACACTTTTTGTTATTTCTTCTAATCTGTGATAATGGGATTTCTTATATATATCTTTAATTCTTTTATTGATGTTTTAAAATTTTCAGAGTATATATTTTTATTATTTTCTTTTTTAATTAAAAAAATGGTGGGTACATGGTGTCACCTGTGGCTCAAAGGAGTAGGGCGCTGGACTCATATGCTGGAGGTGGTGGGTTCAAACCCAGCCCTGGCCAAAAACTGCAAAAAAAAAAAAAAAAAAAAAAAAAAATGGTGGGTACAAGTATTTCTTTCTTTTTTTTTTTACATAGATAAATTGTATCATGCTGAAGTTAGGGTTTTCAGTGCACCCATCTCCACGGTAGTTTACTTAGCATTTGACAGGTAGATTTTATCCCTTCCTTGCTTTTTATCCTTTTCTTCCCCCTTCTTGGTTTCAAATGGCCTTTACTGTTCTTTATAACCGTATATAGCCTTTGCTTAATTTCCCACCTATAAGAGAGAATATGCTGCACCTGCTTTTTTTTCTTTTTTTATTCCTGAGGATTTTTAATCTCTTATGTTAGATTAATGGGAAGATGTACATATGTTATATGCAAACATTATATATCAAGGCCATTTTATATCAAGGACTTAAGTGTCTGTAGGTTTTGGTATCCATGGAGCATGGGAGGCCCTAGAACCAAACCCCACTTATAGCTAGGTATGACTGTATTGTGTTGAGGATTTTTGCATCTATGTTTATAAAGGATATTGGCCTAATGTTTACTTATAGCGTACTTGCCAGGTTTGGGTATTAGGTAATGTCAGCTTCATAAAAGGAATTTGGGAATATGCTCTCCTCTTCAATTGTTTGAAATAGTTTGAGAAGGACTGGCATTAATTCTTCTTGGACTGTTTGCTAGAATTTACCAGTGAAGCCATCTAACCCTAGGCTTTATTTTGGGGGGCTATTTTAAATTATTAAATGTCCTCATTCATTTTCAATCTGTTCATGCTTTTTTATTCTTCCATGATTCAATCTTGATAGGTGTTGTGCTTCTAGGACTTTATCTATTTCTCCTAGATTATACATTTTGGAGGCATATAATTATTTATAATAGTCCCTATGATTCTTTGTTTTTTGTGATATCAGTTGCAATGTCTCTTCTTTCATTTATGATTTTATTTATTTAAATATTCTCTCCTTTCATTCTTAATTTGTCTTGCTAAGGATTTGGTAATTTTTTTTCCAAAAAATAAACTGAGTTCTATTGATAGTTTTAATTGTTTTCTAGCCTCAACTTCATTTGTTTCTGCTTTAGTCTTTATTATTTCCTTACTTCTGTAACTTTGGGCTTACTTTCTTCTTTTTCTAGTTCTTCTAGGTATACACTTAGGGTTCTTTATTTGAGATCTTTCTGTTTTTTCATTGTAGGCATTTATTGTTCTCTCTTGCATAGCTTTTGCTGCATCCTGTTTTGGTATGTTGTATTTCCATTTTCTTTCATCTTGAGATTTTTTTTTATTGTTCTTTTGATTTCTCCTTTAACCCACTGGTTGCTCAGGAGTAAGCTGTTTAATTTCTACACATTTTTGAATTTTCTAATTTTCCTCATTTTTTCTAGTTCCATCAATATTATCAACATTTTATTATTTGTTTTGTGTCCCAAAATATGATTTATCCTGGAGAGTGTTTTGTCTGTGCTTGATAAGAATTTGTATTCTCTTACCATCAGATGGAATATTCTGCACATGTCTGGTAGATCATTTGATCCATGGTGTTGTATAAGCTCACTGTTTCCTTATTGGTTTTCTTTCTGAATAAAAGTGTGATATCCATTGTTGGTCGTAGGCCAACAGGTGCTAGTCTTACTTGGATCCATGAGGGTTTACCTATAGCTCACATCTACAAGGACAGCCTCACACTCTAGACTACTGTTATGGGCCTGAAATCCCAAACTGCTGGAGCTGGAATGGCCCCAGGGTTCACAAGTGGATCTTAAGTCTACATTTTCAGTAATTCAGATGTTCATCATGTTCTCTATTTCCCATGGAAGGCTCTGAGGAGAAAAGGATTTCTCTTGGCCTTGGGCTTCATAAGCTTGAGGGAGGAGTAATTTGGGTATAGTGCAACTGTCCTTCCTACCCTCTTCAATGCATCTTTTCTCGTTTCTGTGTGCCATCCATGTGAGCTAATCTTTTAATATGATTCTCAAGTTCTAGTGAAAGTATTTGTGTGTGTGTATTGGTGTGTGTTTATGTTGTCAAGTCAGCATGTCTGCAAGCAAATGTGGGCTGGAAGCTTGTATTCTGCCTTCTTGCTGAAGTCACCCTTAGGTAAATGCTTCTTAGAAGCTATGAATGAACAGAGAGACAGGGAGTTGGGTGCTAAGACATATTAATGGAGAAAACCCATTGCTTTTTCTGCTCCAGTTCAAGTTGTGGGCTTCACTCATCCCTAAGCTCAATTTTCTTTATTGAGATTCTGTCATCTACTTTCCTATTCTTCCAATAAGCATTGCATCCATTTTTCCTGAAGCTACCTTGAACTGGCATATTCATTATCTATTCCTATAAAATAAGCAACTACAGTATCTCAGGAGCAAACCGCAATCAGAAATACTTACCTTAGGCTCATGCAGATTAGACAACGGTGAGATAACCTAAGCTGGACTTGGCTGGAGAAAGCTTGTGTGTCCTTATGTTTGTCAGCTGCTGGCAGAAAAGGTAAAAGAGTATACCTCACACACAGTAAGAGGGCAAAGAGCACAGATATTGTGAAGAACGAATAATTGGGGCCAACAGAACAATTTAAACAGTAGATTACCTGTTTCTACCACTGAGTTCCTAACTTATTTAGACATGGGTCATTTTCCATTGAAATTTGGTTTGTTTTATATCAAATATCTGAAAATATCTTTAAAAAAAATTGAGAAAAGCTATGTGATTTCTGTCCCAATATGTATGCCTTGAATGGTGATTTGCTTGTCTCTCTTCCTCCCTGACCAGTGGACGTGAATCTTGCTTAACTCCAAAATGTTTATTTGTTATAAAAGAAAAAAAAATGCTATTGCCAGTCAATTTTAGTTCTTTCCACTATTTAGCATTTCAAACATTTGGAACTGGATTGACTAAAAAAAAAAAAGAATAAAGTTTTAAAATGTTAGCTGGTAATGTTTTAATATATTATAAAACAAGTGAAACCAAAGTTCATGGCCACCCATGCTGGGAGTTACTGCCTGGGTCTGTGATTATTCAAAAGTCTCTTATGGGGAATGTATGTATTTCCTTGGAAAATCAGAGCGGTTGATGTCTGGACTTTAGCCACTATCTGTACAATCATTTCCTAGTGATTATACCAGTTTTAACTTTAATATTTATTATTATATTTTAATTAACCCTGAATGTTAATAAAGAAGATTAACTACTTGTATTTAAGCATCAGATAATCTTTGATTTTAAATTTTGGCCCTAATATTTTATAGTTTTGTTACTTCAGACAACTTGACCTCCCTGTACTTTTTACATAGGACATACAATTTATCCTTTCTACTTTATGAAGTTGTTAGCCGTTCCACTTTATGACCTCCCTGTACTTAAGTTACATAGGACATACAATTTATCCTTTGTACTTTATGAAGTGAAAAACAAGAAAATGTTGTTAGCCAAACTTCTGGCACATAAGAAACACTCAAGAAATGAACTGATTAGTAGGAAGTTACTTGCAATCTGTAAGTTAGCCTTTGTGACACCTATAAAGTTTTATTTCTTATTCAAATTTCATGTTGCTCAAAGACCAGCGTGGACACTACTCCATATCTTTTTCACGTTGGCATCTGTGGGAGAAGGGGTAGACTTATCTTGCACATTGTCACTTCTGTGGCAGAGGAGAAATGAGAGATGGCCAAGCCACTCCATGACCTTAAAAACAAACGTGTGCTTGGAAGTGCCAAGAGTCATGTCCATGCACATTGTATCACTCAAAGTGAGTTATGTATGTGCACCTGACTCCAGTTAAACGGGAAGTACCACAAAAACTACCACTGGGACAAAGGGCTGGATTTAAATATTTTATAAGTATGCAACATATACTAGCAGGTTTGCCTGTGTAAGAAACCCAGCATTTGCATGTGAGAGGGAAATGCACAAGGCAAAGAGACTGGAAACGTGACTCCTCCCAGCGGTGCTATGAAATAGACAACGGGAACTCTGGAAATGAGCTTCTTCAACTCAAATGTCAAGTTGTACACTACTCTACAATGTAAATGTTGGAAAGAATTTCTTTACTGTTTTTGATGAAAACAGTTGGGTAGAAGTGGATAGAATTGATATATGAATACAAAGTATACATATCATTTAAAAAATTAAACCACGTGTTATGTCAAGAGACTTAATCACTAAGTTTGTGCATGAAGAACAAATGAAAAGTGCCTGTTATTGTTTATTTGTGAACCATCAGACACATGCTGGACACTATTCTAGGCTCCCCTGATGCATCAAATAGTAAAAGGAGGCCAAAATCCATACACTCCTGTAGCTTACATTCTGATGGGAAATATAGACAATATACTATAATAAGTAAGAAAACAGAAGGAAGAAGGAGCTTAAACCATCTGGAGCATAGAGTTAGAGCAGGAAGAGAGGCTGGGAAGAATAAGGGGGGAAGAGGCAAGGATAAGAGCTTTCTATTTAACTACAATGGTCAGTCAGGTTAAGCTATATTATGAAAACAACTTCTGAGCAAAGACTTTCTGGAGATGAGAAGAAAGTGGCTTCCACATAACAGGAATTTCCAAAGCAAAGGCTCTTCCTATTGTGTATGAAAAACAGAAAGAAAGCCAATGTGGATTAAAGTAAGTTAGCATCAAGGCAAGTACAGTCAAGAACTGCATAGTGATGTGCAAACCACACATACCATTGCAGCCTCATGAGATCCTACTGGAGCTGAAAAGTTCTTATCTCCTTGTGATGTCATAGCTGTAGTAAGATTGTAACACAATTACTATTTTTTTCATAGATTTAGTATATGCCAAGTGTTTGGTGTTGGTACTGTAGTAGTGTACAGTAATGTTCTAGCTCTACACTTCACCCACCACTCACTCACTGACACCCCCAGAGCAACTTCCCATCCTATAAGCTCTATTTATTGTAAGTGCCTATACAAGTGTACCAATATTTTGTGGCATTTTTTACTGTATCTTTTCTATATTTAGATACGTTTAGATACACAAATGCTTACCTGTTACAATTGCCTGCAATATTCAGTAAAATAACAGGTTGTACATGTCTGTAATCTCAGAGCAATAAGCTATGCTACTTATATACCTACAGCCTCCATGTGGTGTTAGCTATAACATATAGGATTTGTACCTACAGTGGTCTCTCAGCATGTGTGGGGAAAGGCTTTTGAACTTTTCAAGATAGCAAAATCCACAAATGCTCAATTCTGTAATATAACACGGCATAATGTCTGCATATGCACATCATATTTGCATGGTACATCTCTAGATGAGTTATAATGCTTCAAAGGATGTCAATGCTCTAAATAGTTGTTACACTGTATTGCTTAGGGATTATGACAAGAAAAAAGTTGATACATATTTATCATAGACAAGCTTTTTAAAAAATATTTTTAATTTTCCATTGGTTCAATCCATGGATATGAAACCCATGGATACAGATACACACACTTTCCCAAGTTTGCCCAGAGACAAAATCATCTAAGGTTGCACTTCTAGTAACGTATCCTGGTTGTTAAGCAATGCATGATGATAGTAGGAGAGGAGTGCGACAGATGAGAGGGAGCAAAAGGCTCTCAGGGCTTTCGAAGGCATTTAGCTTTTGCTGTCAGTGAAATGACCAGTCTATGAGGGATTTTGAAAAGTCAAGTGATGTGATTTCACTTTTCAGATGCTCAATCTAGATTTTTGTGTTGGGAGGATACTGTAAGAGTAAGAATACTCCAAGAGTGACGGGCAGAAGTAGAGATGCCATTTATGGCCCTACTGTGCGTTCTGTTCAGTGGATAGTGCCAACTTGGATAGGGCACTGGCAAGAAAGAGTGATAGTGACAAGAAAGGGATGGAATTTGTTGGGATTTCCATAGCACAGTCAATAGTATTGGCATATAGTTTAAATGACTTGAATAAAACTATTAGAAGACCATGTCTAGGGAGAAAGCTAGTGAGTAAAATTATAGTCATTTAATATCAGAGGTATCCATTGCACATGCAATTGAAAATACTGAGTAGGCAGTTGGATTTCAAAACAGAGCTCTGTCCTGGTGATATACACTGGGGACTCATTGAAACACAGTTTATTTAAAATGATAAGATTGGCTACGATATCAAGGTATGATGGCTTTGACTTATGATTTTTTGACTTTATGGTGGTGGGAAAGCAATAGGAATTCAGTGGAAACTGTACTTCAAGTGCCCACATGACCATTTTGTTTTCCATTTTCAGCACAATGCTTAATAAATTATGTGAGATATTCAACACTTTGAAATAAGTTTTGGTATTAGATGATGTTTTTCAATTAATGTAAGTGCTCTGAGCACATCTAAGTTAGGGTAGACTAAGTTATGATATTTTGTAGTTTAAATATATCAAATGCATTTTGAAATTGAATTTTTCAACTTCTGATGAGTTTATCGATTTATATGTAACCCCATTGTATGGTAAGGACCATCATAACTAAGTGCAACAAAACTTGTTGCACTTAGACAACAAGAAATGATTGTCGTCTAGTTGTGGAGGTTAGAACTTTGACATCACCGTGTTGGCAAGGCCATATTCCTCTGAAATCTGCACAGTTTCATGTGGCATCTTTCCTCTGGTGTCTTGTCTCTATTTCTTGTAAGGATGCCAGTCATATTGGATTAACAGACCTCTCTACTCCATTGTGACCTCCTCTTGACTATTTACCTCTACAATGACACTGTTTTCAAATGAGGTTATATCCTGAAGCAATGAGAGTTAGGACTTTACCATATATTTTCATAGGGCACAATTCAACCCATAAAGGCCCTTTCAATCTTAAGGCAAATAACGTGCACACTATCTTAAAATTATAAAGGCAAGGACATGGTCACATAGTTCTGTAAGCAACACCTAGTTCCTTTATTCTTTTTGCTAATACTGGAAGTTTGATTGTGCTATGTGCGTTACCTTATGCATAGCAGGCACTAAATATGCAGTCATTGATCTTTTGACATTTTGTTTCATTTTACAGAGGATTCCTTGACTTGACCTGTAATAGGAAGGGGAACACAAGAAAAATCCAAATTTATAACATTTTCACACAAAGAGGACAAGCCACATTTGAAGAGCTGTTACCCTGTGCTTGGAAAACTATTGAACTCCCTAATAAGCCATTGAATTCTGAAGAGATAAAGACATGTCAGCGTAACAATGGATGAGCAGCTTCAGGATATTAAACATGGCCCCTCGCTCCACCAGCAAGATAAAAGAAGCAGTTGCCCATGTTGCCTTAGATAACTTTCATGTAATGAGCATCCATCCTTCTTTTGATTCAGTCTAGAGAGCCGGTGTGGGGTAATAAGGTCCGTGGTTGGTGCAAAGTGAGGTTCCGGTAGCCCCGTCCTGTGCTGGACACTATGTACAGATCTCACGATCTGTTTCTTGGACTG
The DNA here is from genome assembly GCA_963574655.1 of Perodicticus potto. NCBI lineage: Eukaryota > Metazoa > Chordata > Mammalia > Primates > Lorisidae > Perodicticus > Perodicticus potto. The sequence goes on along the minus strand of CAUYRH010042869.1, from coordinate 32,722 downwards.
GGAGACCAGCACATGGTGCTCTCACATTTGCAGGTCTCTGTCCCTGTTATACTTTACCCTGTCATGACAAAGGAAAGAGGACATTGTTATCAAAAGATAGAGGGCAAATTCCTAGAACCTGAGTATTTCTAGATAGAGGTCAATTTTAACAGCTTTCATCTGAGGTCTGTAAAGTCTTATTTTTATTCCTCTGTGTGTGTGTGTGTGTGTGTGTGTGTGTGTGTGAGAGAGAGAGAGAGAGAGAGAGAGAGAGAGAGAGAATATCTGTGTGAGTGTGTGCCTGTGTGTGTCTGCACACGATTTAGTGAGGGTTTATCATGAAGGGAGGCATGTGATATTTTTGTCCTGCAACGCCAGCAGTACTAATATCTGAACCCTCTCCTTTAGAAGCCTTAATAAGTTATTTCAATTACCTTGTCAGGCTTAAGTCAGCAGCAAATAGGGGGCTTTTTTTTTCTTCTAAGGTGTGATTACATTTAAATGATAATAATAAGTGCCAGAATAATGTGAATGCACACGCCAAAAGGGGTGATGCCCTTCCTGGCTCACTGGGTTTCCACTGGGTGCTTGTCATAACTTATCAACTATAATCCCATGTGGACCAGAGCAAAAGGACTCCCAAGTTGATAAAAGAACTCGGGAAATCTTCTTTAAGCAGGCCTTGGCTAATGAGGCTGTTCCGCATATGGAGTTGGGTAAAGGGCTTTTTTCTGTTTTTCTCTGCTGAGATCCAGATCAGGCTCACCACATTTTGGCAAATGGCATCCACTCTTGTCTATTTTCCCTTTCATTCTGTATATAATGTCCCTTGTTTTCATTGTTTAAAGGGTATAGCCCATTCAGGGAAGCTCCAAAGATGCTAAGATTCCTTTCCCTAAAAATAAGATGTCTGTTTTATATAAAATCCCTTACCACATAGCCTTACCCACATTTGCTTGTTTTCTTTAGCAAAGGGCAGATCTTAAAATAATTAGTGTAGGATGAGGGGAAAGAGATGGCCAAGAGTGTCAGGGGAACTTTCTAGAAAAATAAAAGCCCACTAATGTGATGTTACTGTTTCATTATATTTCAAAGTTCTTAAATGAGGTAAGAGACAAGGGCAGTTTAAAAATGATTCACCCAAATGTTATCTGTCTGCTATCTCCACATGCAGATACATTTTTGAAATTCTTAGGTTATTTCATGTATGTACACATACTAAGATATGTATCTGGATGTTTGAAATGGTTGAGGAGAAACATCAGCTTTGGATACATTTTCTCCATTCCTGAATGTTGAAAAGGCACAGGGGAGGTTCATCTTGAGTCTGCCACTTTTTGAAGAGTGTTCAGAATGTGCTTATTATTGTAAATGGTGAACACATTTACATTTCATTATAAAACACATTCATTTGTATCTGCATGAGCTTTGAAATTTTATTTTTTTAATTGACCACCATTCTTTTTTTTTTAGACAGAGCCTCAAGCTGTTGCCCTGGATAGAGTGCTATGGCATCATAGCTAACAGCAACCTCCAATTCCTGGGCTCAAGCGAGTCTCCTGCCTCCATCTCCCAAGTAGCTGGGACTACAGGCACCCGCCACAATGCCCGGCCATTTTTTGGTGGCAGCCGTAATTGTTGTTTGGTGGGCCAGGGCTGGATTCGAACCTGCCAGCTCAGGTGTACGTGGCTGGCACCTTAGCCCATTGAGCCACAGGTGCCGAGCTTTGACCACCATTCTTAATGAGTTCTAAAAATTCTTTCTTACATGAGACCTCATCTTGATGGAAAATTTTGGAAAGCCGTCTTTGAATTGGACATTTAGGTAATCTATAAATAGTGAAAGATAGGATTCCTCAAAAGAGGATGAGCAGCTAGTAAGGGTCATGAACATAGTACTTCATTTTCTTTGCTTTCAAATTCAAAAGACTTACTTTTACTAAGGTTATATGTTTATATGATTTTAGAAAAGTCAGGAGAAGGAATCAAGTTTCTATTGCCTAATTTGCAGGAGAACTATTAGTCTTCATGACTTTGAAGTAATCTTTGAAATACGTCTTGAGATAGATTATCATCCACAGTGGTCCAATGACTGCAAACTTATTTGCAGAAGAATTATTTACATTTTGTGCCTTAAAGAAAAAAAAAAAAAACCTTTACAGAATTAGTTGAAACCTCATGATGAGACTCATCAAAGTTCAAAATATATCTTTGGGTATAATTTGAGACTGTGTTATTTGAGTTCAGCAAACAATTTGAATCAGTCCACAGTGGGTGTGTCTGTTCCCACCTTACCCATAAATCAACTCAATTTATAGAGCTAATATATTCAATATTGGTTTTATGGAACATTGGATTAATGATGAGCAAGTATTAAAATTGTTTGTAATTCAAAGTGGCTTCAGATGATCTGACATGTTTCAAGACCTCATCTGGAGCAAGCATGCACACTTTCCCTAAAAAATCACATGGTAAACTCTGGAGGCTTTTCTTTTCAAAGGCAAGAGGTATTTCTTAATAGGACCACCACTTCTTTTCCTGAGGCATTTGATCTCTGTGGTTTTGCCCTCAGAACCAAATGAAAACCAGAATACTACAGAGGTATTTCCCAATTCTAAATGTTAGTTGTTCAGGTTGACCAGTAAATAAACTCAGAAATAGAACTTTGTGCAAAGAGTTCTTGAAAACTGCTCTTAGAAGAGAAGAGCAGAGGATTGAATAGAAGGAGACTTGAGGTGATGGCTCAAAGTTTTCTGGGGTTGAACAAAGTTATCTGGGGGTTCCCAGTCACTGAGATCTGGCTGGCCCCAGGGAAGAGTTATCCTGGGTGGAGACCATTCCCAGAGAAGGAGGAAGGGTTCAATTGGTGAGCTGTCAGCAGCTTGGGGGGATAAATGACTCAGCTCTAATGGATGATCTAAGAATATGACATCATCCATTTCAGTGTTCTTTTCAAGGAGTGATGCTTCCCAAGATGTCAGGTATTTAATTTAGAAAAACCTAATCTTAGAAATGGAGGCAAGGGGAGAGTCAGGCAAAGGGACATCTTTCGAAGGTATAAAATTCTACTAATATTTTCACATTTTAGAAATAATATTTTCATGCAAAAGCAGGGATCTTGGTTTAGTAGAATCAAGATTCATAGATAAGATCCAGCATAAGGAATACAGAGCAAGGAATCATAACATGAGGCGAAACTCGTTTTACATCAGCCACACTCTCCCCAGATTGTATCCATCCAACTAGTGTGAGTATAGGAAAAGTCAGCAGGTTCAAGAGAAAGAGAGAAATATTAAACACCAAGACAGAGTTAGAGAAGGAAAATGAAAGGAGATATTTTATTTGGAGACATCTCCAGAGGTAAAGGAGATAATAAAAATAACAATAATAACAATAACATTAGCTCCACTAAGGATCTTCCTCTTCTTTCCTTTTTTAAAGGTTTTTATTTGCTTTCTTTTTTAATATTCTCCTTTCTCTATTCAGATTTAGAAATAAGATAAAACAGAAACCTGAAGAGATTTTAGAATGATTAATGAGATTTCTCACTCTGTATAAAAAGATTGGATTAAGAGTCAAAGGAAAGTTTTTTTTTTTTAATAATCCTAATTCATTACTTAATATCTTAGAATCAGTTCATGAATGATAGAAGATGTGAGATGATTTAAAGATAGGGGATGATTTAATTTCATTGTATTATTTTCAGATGAAGAAACAACAGTCCAGGGAGCTTGCCTCAATCAACCCAGATTTAGGAGATGGGTAGTGATAGGACAGTGAACTGTGAACTGGCGAGGTCCTATACAAGAGTTTATGCCGTGTAACTTTGGCAGCTTTCAGAAACAATGTGTCTCCCCCTGAGAAGTGAAGGGTATAGTCTTCTCTAACTCTTAAGAGATGTTGTGAGGATTAGCTGAGTGAATGTAACCCCTGTGCTATAAAGCACCCAGTGAGCACACAATAACTGTCTTTACTCTCACCTGGTGTCTACCTTTCAACTGAGATACCCAGACTTGCCTTCTGAGGACCTCTAAGCATACTCTTACCCTTCCCTAATCATTTTTATAAGGTAAAGTCAATACATTGATTATCTCTTTTTTCTAGAGCTTTTAAAGTAACTTTCTCCTCCATCACATAAAAATTTCATGTTGATAGTCACCACCTCCCTCCTCTCCTCACATGTCAGAAGATTCTCAGAAGAACCTTTCCAACCTAAAGGGCTAATTGTGAAATTCCCCCATTAAAAAATGTTTCACCTAAAAAAAAAAAAAATGTTTCGCCTATACTACCTATGCATAAAATCCACACTCTCCAGGTTCACATTCAGGGATTTTTTTATAATCTAGCCCAATCTATTTTACTGATCCTTGGTACTCATTTACCCGATTTAACCTTTTCTCATTAAATAAATTATGGGTAACATATCATTTGGCCAGGCACCAAAGATACACTAATAATGGTCTGCTTTCCTAGAACTTTCAAACTAGTGAGTGATCTAATCCTTACCCAGAAGCATATCACATTTTCCTACCTATCTGATTTAAATTCAGTGACTTTCTCAGCCTGGAATGTCTTACCTTCAAGACACACATGACTCAATCTTGTAATCTTCTCCACATACCTCTTTCAATTAAAATTCCTCCTAGGTAGTGAACTTCCTCTCTCCTTTGCAAATGATGCTTAAAAATTAATTTCTTAAACTCCCATTAATTCCTTACATTTATTTGTCTTTGTTAGACTATAAGGTTCTTGAAGGCAAGTGTGCGTTTGAATGATATTTACATATTCCATAATAGCTGCCATCATTGTTCTCCAAACAGAAGGGGGGGAAAGAGGTGCTGAATGAATACTTGTTTGAATCGTCACCAAAGAGGTATTACATTCAAAGATATCAAACCAAAGGACTAGCTTAATGGCAGAAGGAAAGAATGGCCTAGGACATATTGGGGAAAGAAGGAGGACATTTTAATGTCTTGTATAGGACTATTCTGTATTAACAAAGAGTGTCTCCTTGACCAAACACTAGTTGGCTATTCTGAACTATCTACTCGTCTAGGCTCTAACTTTTGGGCTTTCATGCTCATCTCTGCATTGACGAGCTTTAGTAAGAATCTTGTCGAGTCAGTCTAGAGGAAATCCGGATATTTGGTCTGGTTACCCTCAACATTTGATCACCAGGGCTAACCTTCAGCAAAAATCCTGCGGGGTCAGTTTAGGAAAGAATTACCTTACCTCTTAGAAACTTTCCCTCCAGCAATTCCTCACTTTACTTCTTAACTATAGTTTCGCACTTGTCCTTGTTGTATTTGGAGTTGAACCTGATTTTTCTCCCCTGATTTAAACTTCATTGTAGTAGCCCTTCTTGAATAAAGTCTTTTTTACCATCTTTCACAAGTGTCATGAATAATTTTTGTCTTTAAAAAGAAATGCAACTTTACATTGGACCTGATAAATGGTCTAGCCCAGAAATCTGGATAAAATTTGATATTACTATTAACATACTAAGGGTACTATTTATAATTTTATGGAAAATATTATTTAATGTCATCAGTTCCATCATTCATTGACTTTTAATAAAATGATTGCCACAGCCTCTGTGTTAGCATAATGTCTAGGAAGTATGACCTGAATAGTAGGTCAGGAACAAAGAGGTCTGCAGTTCAGCCACCAACCATACCTTAAAATTAAAATTAAGTCCGAAATTCAAAAGTGTGAGTGATAAAAACCTAACGGAAACTGAAAATTCCATCTGGCCAACTTCCTTCTGAGATCACTAATACTGCTATGTGCAGCAGATAAAGCCCTTAGTGGGCAAATCATTACAGAAATAGTGAATAAGAAAAACTTTTTAGAGCAATAAAAATCATGAGCATAAACTTAAAAAGAAAAACTATGTTTATCTGACTTAATTGTAAATCCAATAGAACAAAACGGAAAAAAGTGTACGAGCAAATGTCTGATTATAACTTTAGATGCTATGTATGTTGGTTTACGATCGGAAGGTTTTTTTTTTTAACGGACCATATTTATTTTTGAGTTATTTCCCTCAAATCATTTCAAATAATTTTCTTTTTTTATTCTTCACAAACTGTTGCTGTTACCTATTCTACCTCGGGTAGTTCTGTGATCCATCAGGGATACTTTTAGCAACTAATGGGAAGTACATCTGGAGTTGCGTGAGTATTTTTTTTCTTATCACTGTTCAAGAATCCAGTAAGTACTTTTGCTTATCTTTAAGGCCAGAGACTTGTCGGTAACACTACATATTTGCAAAGGCAAACACTATCTGATACTTGTTAAAGCATTTCAGTCTTAAACACAGTAAGGAAATTGTAAAGAGAAGCCATTTTCAACACTTAAAAAATTAAACCTTTCCTTTAAAGGGTTCCTAAAAAGGGTAAAAAAAGTAACTTTATGGTGCTTATAATTAATTGTCTGATTACATAAAACAATGGATTTTTATACTTCAAGAAATGCTTGGGATAGATTTAAAAAAAAATCCCAATGTGCAACTTCACTGAAAGAAATGAGAAAAAAATGATGGCATAAATTCCAAGAACTGTCTGGTTTTGTGCAGGGAGGAACCTCGTCCATTTTTTCTTCTAAAGCCATGTGGTAATGACATTAAAACATGTGAAGGCAGAGGTTGGGAAGTTTAGAGAAAAAGAAAACATTTGCGGTATTATGAGAGGAAACCAGGCAGTCTGCTGTGGACAGGAATAGGTCAAAGGGTCAGAAGGCTTCCCCCAGATTGTGTGACCTTTGGAGAGTCAATAAACTCCTCAAGATGAAGCGTGTGCCCCAGCATAAGCCTTACTATCATGGCTTCCAACGCCTACCCTTCTATAACTCAAAAGATTATTGTGAAAGTGAAAGAAGGGAAGGGACAATGATAAGCCTCTCCAAAGTGTCAAGACCCTGGAGCAGGGCTGTATTCATTGCCAGACCTTTCAATATATTTTAAAGATTGTGTCTGGCTGGATAGAAGAAACTACATAAGAAAACTGGTGAACACAGAAGGATCTTGTTGAGTTCCTTTTTGCTTTAAGTGAATCTGTGACATGTTATGTTTTGAACCTCTAAAACATGGAGACATATGTGGTTTAATACAACTCGAGCTTTTTTTTTTTTTTTTTTTCCCCAGTGCACTAATGGCATAAATTGAATGTAGAGAATCAGGTCATATTATTCAAACATCAATTCTTTTTCCCAACACCATAAGAGAACTTAATTCATTTTAGAGAAGAGGAAATCACAGATCACTGTGGGAGAGCAGTAACTATAAAGAGAGGTAGCAGAATTTAAGCCTAATTCACTTCACTCCAGAGAGGGTGCTCTTCAAATAGAATGCTGGAGAGTGGACCCAGAAATGGCATCCTGTTCTAGTTGAACAACTGGCTGGTGGTGTTTAGAATAATTTTGGCTGACGTATCAGAAATGCAGCTCAAACAATGAAAAAAGAAAAGAGAGATTGTACACAAGTGGGGGGGGGTGAATTGGCTTTAGGTAAAGCTAGAGGCAGGGACTCCTATGATATCATCAAAGAATCACCTCTGCGCTACTTGCACAGAGCCTGTCTGCAATCACACTGATATTTTTGTAGGCTGACTTTCTTTGTATGGCAAGTGATATGGTTTTTGCCAGCCTTGAATTCATATCCCTCGTTACAGCACCAGAAAGAAAAAAAAAAAGGAATCTCTCTTTCCCAATGTGGTCCACACTCCTGGGGCTCAGGGAGGAATGTGTAAGAAAACAGCTGACAGCCAGGGCAGTTGTCAAATATTTATCCAAGTCTACCACACTTCATTACCTGCTCTTTGAAAATGGAATTGGGCCCTTTAAATATATTTCCTCTGCTAGCTAACACCATGATCAGCTTGCCAGTTAGAGAGCAAGGGAGAAACCCTGCAGGGAAGGAAGCTGTCCTTTCTTGTTCTCTGTGTTGGTTCAGCCACTTCTGCTGCTTTCTCAGAGCCCACGTCTTCCAGCACACACAGCTCCGCCAGTTCCTAAGGCAGGTAACTTCTCCATTACCCACCCCCTGCAGTGTTCAGGAACTGTCCTCTTAGAAGGTTATCTTAACTTCTCTAGGCCTTAGTTTTATTTTTTAATTTTATTTCTATGACAAAATGCTTTAATGGCAAATATGTGGAAGTGAATTAAGGAGTCTTGGATGGCGTTTAGAAGTTTCATTTCCCTTGAGGATCTCTATGGATTCAACACATCTCCTGAAAAACATTTAAAAACACTATATTCTGAAGACTTTCTGCTAACAGTTTGATCGTTTGTAAAATGGTATAGTGATATGACCCATCTCATGGCTTTGTGTGGAGCAACTTAATTTATACACGGCTAAGAGCACCCATAGGCTCTATTTGTGTTTGCTGCTTGTAAAAAGTATTCCTACTAACTTTGACTCACTCTGCACAAAAACAAAACAGGTAAACAAAGCATGTGTACTCTCTAATACTCTGAAATGTTAAGTTAAATTAAATTTAAAACAAGAAAGAAAATCAAACAACAAAATAAATAAATAAATCAAAGTATCCCTAAGAGAAAAGAGTCTTAACACAACAATTAAGTAAGTGAGGTGAAGGCTGTTAGCCAGTTTGATGTCAGCATTCCAAATTGTATATAAAATCAGCACATTGTACCCCATAAATGCATTAATGTACACAGTTATGATTTAATAAAATAAATAAATAATAAATAAATAAAACAAAGCAAATAAAAGTTAAAAAAAAAGACTCACCCCAGAATAAGGATCAATGCCATTAATTAGATTATTAGGAGAAGTGACTTTTGGTCCTTGTTCCTCAAAGTGGTAAAGTGGAATACATCAAATGCACATGTGTGGAAGGGTTTAGTCAAGCCCTGAGCCACCCCAAGCACCTCCAATTCACTAAGGAAGCATAGTTTAGAATTCAAAGTATAAGGCAGAAGTACTGGGGAATGAACAAGAAAGTACCAGTTCCCCTTTCTTTTTACCCATCGCGTCTAAGATAGTATTTGTTGTTTTTTTTTTCCCTTTTGTGTGAAACATAAATTCTAATATTTAAAATGAAGAGTCAATCAATATTGTATCAACTGTTTTACTGAAGAATGTTTTCATCTAAGTGTGTTTTAAATTTTGTCAGTCTTTGGTATTTAGTTCAATTTCCAAGTAAATTTGTCATTCAACTTGTCATCTCAGAAAGATGTAGCTCATTTATTTTCCATAGCTTAAGTGTTTTTTTTTTTGTTTTAATGTGAAAGATTACTGCTGCTTAAAGACAAAAAATGACAAATTAAACAGATGAGAATTTAACACTATTCAAAAGAAATAACTTCTGTTATCTGAGGCAAAGTACTTTTCTTTTCCAGGTTTGTTTGGAGAAATTATAAGAAAATGTGATCACCCTTTATGGACACAAAGAAGCCTTTGCTAGACACATAGCTGTACGGTAATGTAACTCATACCTCATAAATCATAATCTGAAACACCCACGACTGTTAATTACCCCATTAAGTAATTAACTCTGACTTCAGGAGCAAGTCGCACCTCATCTTGAAGGCACTCCAGTGTAGACCTGCTAATGTTTGTGTAGTGACCACCTACAGCTCTTGACAGAGCTAACACTTTCACCAGCTAAGACTGTGTGCTAGTAAGTTATTTTTTTTTATTCACTTTAAGTAGTTCACATAATGATTTCAATTCAAATTAATGGGGGATGTACAATTCCTCCTTATTAATTAAAAGTTAAGAAAAAACATTTTTAAATAGAATTAGAAATTCATGAAAAGATTGGTCAAATGATCAGTTGCTTGCTTCTGTTGCTAGTTTATCATTAAAATTATACAATTTTAGACTCTAATGAAAACTTAGAAATGATCTAGGATTGCAGATTTTCAACTTTAGTGATGTAGAAATGCTTGTTTTTGCAAATGAAGTCTTATTCAGAGTCCCAATATGCACTGAAGATATTTATGTTGTGCATAAGGCTATGGCCCAGCTGCAGAATGCTCAGAAATCCATCATGAAAACCATTGGCATGGCATTACCTTTCTTATTTTTAGCTGTAGACATCAGGGCTGTATCAGTCCCAGGGATTTTTCCATTAGTTTTCTTAAATATTTCCATTTATTTCATTCATCTTATCTCTTAATATTGAAACAAGATAAATGCTTCACCACTGAGCTCCCCATGAGCTAACAAAAGCCTCCTGAGAATAGGCTTTCTCTGTTTTGTTCACTCTGTATCTATGGCAAACAGGAGAGTTACCTTCTGAATCCCAAGATATGCAAAAATTCCTGGCCTTTCTTAATCAACCTTTGCATCATCCTTTAAGGGAGAGTCTAGATTTACCTTGGATACACTTCTGTGGAAAACACCACATCAACACTGGTTGCATCAATTGAAACAACCACTTCAAATGATGGAGAGCTTAATCTTTCTGTCTCTATTCCAATATTAGGAGGAGCACATTCCAGAGGGAGTGGCTAAGATGACAAAACTTGACATTCTTTCAATACATTAACCAGTATTTGTTTTGTCATGTATTTTTCATTAATCAAACAGACATTTACTATGTACCTATATCTTATTTGGTAGAGAGTATTGAGCCAGCAGTTCTATGGATAAAGTCGTATGCAAAGTCCACAAGAAAGAAACCAGAATTTTTTCAAACAAAACTATTTTCCTAGCAAGAGGCACAGGACCTATAGGTGATAAGCACTTAAAAAAAAAACTTGTTTCTGCAGGAGGGATGGCAGAGAGGAGTGATAGAAGATTTGCAATGGAAAACTTATGCATCTGTCCCAAAGGAAATTTGAGGTACAAAATCCTCTTAACATCGCTATGAATTTGGAATTATTTACCAATAATTCACTTTACCCATGAAGGGACTAAAGTTCATTAAGTTTGTGGGACTAATCTGCATTTATATACCAGGACAAAATCCCACATGCATCTGAACAGAGAGATATAGCTCATCATTCTTCAGTATGGTTGTTTCTCAAAACTTTTAAGGGAAATGCACCATTTGTGCATTTAAACCAACAAATACATAATAAGATGCAAATTAGTTGAATATTTTTAGGGTATAACAGGAGACTTTAAATATGTTTGTTGAGCATTGGTTTCTTCTAAGCCATTAAATTTTCATTTGTGGAGCTGTCTTGAGGAGCACCAACTATACTACCTTCTCTTTTGCTGAAGGAAAATGGGTTAAAATGTGCCCTTCTTACAGTTAATTCCAAGATAATTACATCAAGGGTCGAAGCATCGCATAAATTCACACTTTGTACTCCCCAACATTGGGTAGCCCTTTGCAGTTTGTTTGAGGGTGGCTTACAGAACACAAGCAAGAGGTGACAGCATGTGCTTCCCAGTCCCCAGAATCTCACATATTCAAGTCAGGGCATGAGGAGAGACACTGACATTAGGTTACCCAGCTCCTTCCTTCTCAACCTATGTTAGAGCCTGTAGTTCCTGTTATATTGGGTGTTCTGCCATATATATGCCTTTTAACAGCATTCCCAAGGACTAGAGATGGGACATGCAAAGAGAAACAAAAATCCATGAATATAAATTATACTTCATGGGATGCAACATGCACCCAGTTGTTCCTGTAACTACAATGATAGATGGAAACGATTTCCAAGCAGTGTTCTACGATGGGTCATTGTTCTATGAGGAAATCACCAACATGGTGAGATAATCCATGACCAACCCTCTCCAGCTGAGAACCGCAAACTCAGAAGAACCTCAAAGCCTCATCTGCTCTAGTGCCAAGTGATCTAGGTCTTAGTGTTGAACAGGATGGAAGTTTTGCTTACAAAGGACAGCACTACATGAACAGCTGCCTTGTGCCATGGGATGCTATGGAGAGCCTTGAAATGAAAACTCTCTGGGCAGTGGGGAGTTTTCTATCAAATGAAAACAATTAAGGAGAGAAGATTTATGTTTCTACACATGAGCAAAGGTGGGTTTGTGTGTTGACAATTTTAATGTATAAGTTGAAAGGAAAGTAAAGACTTCAGGCTAACATGACAGCCACTAGCCATGTGCATCTCCTGAGTACCAGCAATGTGCTCAAGCAGATAGTTAGAAGAGTTTACCTTGGATAGACTAGGTTAAAAACAACACAACAACAAAATTAATTTACAATGTAGTTCACCATTTTTTAAGTCTCTTTAATGTAGTTACTGGAAAATTTAAAATTATATTTATGATTTACCTTTATCTCTGGTGGACAGGAATGTCATAGAATATAAACTACATGTGTGACATTGTGGCATTTGCTAAATTGGAGGATCAAGCCATCAGTGGAAAATACAGACAGCCACATAATATACTTTCCAAATTCAATAGTTCCAAAAGGAGAACTATTAGAAACTATGCCAATATGATACATACAAATTAGGGGTTCTATTCTGTTCAAATAAGATACAAATTTCAACATTCCAGTTACCCACAAGCAAAGTTTATGATAATTTTAACTTTACAAATGAATATAATTTACGGAAAACAGAATTTCTATTTTTTCACCATTGTAAACCTAGCGTTCTTCCCAGTAGATATTTGTTAAATGAATAATGAAATAGAATGGGCACAATTGCCTTATTTGCCAAGTATTTAATAATGTGAGTTTGTATCATTATGTCCTCATTTGTCTTTTGCACTCAGAAAAGGTTTTTTAAAGTCTTACTTAAAAAAAATATAAAATTAAATTAAAAGAAAAACCTTAGTTCTTTCTAAAACTTTTATGCCCTGTTTAATATCTTTTTTCTAAACCTACTAAATAATAACAAGTACTTTGAGGGAATCTAAACCTCATTAATCTGTAAATACATTGATACTTAGGTTCTTTTAAATGTTTCAATATCGGGTATAAAATTCCCACAATGACTTCAAGCTTGAATTAATTTTTTGAATAATATCACACGACTTGTCTTTGAACTCTCGTAAGTGAAATTCTCTTGAATATTATACATATTTAAATTGTCAAATATGTAAATTTCTTAGACATTTTAATCATCATAGCAATTTCCATATTTCTTCCTATATCTTTCCAGGCTTGAAAAATAGTTACTATTAAGGAAATGATGATGTCATCAGGAAGTAAATTAGGATGCTGCCTGATTTATTGCTACCAATGTTGATGGAACTTATTTGCCTTAGCGACAGTCAATGTGATCTTTCCGTGTCAAAGGGCTTTGATGTGTAGTTTAAGAATACTTTCTCCCATATTGTCTATGCACTCTGTTGATTCTTTCTTTTGCTATGCACAAGCTTTTGCAATTTCAGGAAATCCCATTCATTTATTTTTATTGTTACTGTACTTGCCTTTGGGGCCTTCACAGTGTATGGTGTTATCTGCTATTTTATAAAATATCTCCCTGCTTTGGGTAAACCCATGGAGCACTACTCCGTTATAAAAAAGAAAAAAAATGTGAATTAACACCTATTGTATTGACTTGGATGGAACTAGAGACCATTTTTTTCTAAGTGAAGTATCTCAGGAAAGAAAAACACACATACCGGCATGGCACCTGTGGATCAAGGAGTAGGACGCCAGCCCCTTATACCAGAGATGGTGGGTTCAAACCTGGCCATGGCCAAAAACTGCAAACAAACAAAAAACAAAACAAACAAAAAAAACACCACATGTAGTTTCTAATAATTGGGAACTAATTGATGAGCACACAAGGGCACAGAGAGATGTAAAGTTTATTGGGAATCAAGAGGGGGTGGTGAGAAGGAAGGAAAGAGTAAAAACCTACCTTTCAGGTTACATGAACACTATTAAGGGACGTGCACACTAACAACTTCTTCTTGTACATCATAAAAGGTCTCCATGTAACAGAAACCTTTGCATCCTCTTAATACTTTGAAATGCACAAGTGGGGTTAATATTATTGTCACCATAGTCATGTAGCTCCCCCTAAGAACTGGATATAAAACTTGTGAGGCCCAGTGCAAAAGGAAAATGTGGAATCCCTTTCCAAAGTTATTAAGAATTTCAAGACAGTGAGAGCAGAACTTTCAACCAAATGCAATCCCCTGCTAAGCATTTCTGTGTCAAAGGACTTTGAGGTATCGTTTAAGAATACCTGAGTGAATGCCCAAGTTGCATGCCCTACTCACATCTTTGTTCAGGTTCAGATTCAGCAACACCCACACCAAGCTGCTTGATTGAATTTCATATTTTTTGGCACCTAAGTGATTCAAGTATATTTTTGCCGATTCTTAAAATCCTTTGAATGTCAAGGAATATTGATTTTGTTTTGTCTTGTTTGAGTAACATTTTCCTGGTCTACTAGACCACCCCAATCTCCAGCTATGATGCCAGCTAACTGAATTTTTTTTTATTGTCTTTATTATTAAATCATAGCTGTGTACAATAGTGCAATCAAGGGGTACAATGTGCTGGTTTCATATACAATCTGAACTATGTTTTTCGTGTTTTTTCGTCACTATGTGTTTACAGTTTTGATGCAATCTTTTTTTCAGTAGACTGACATCTATCATTCAGGCTCTCGTGATGGCAAAAGCCCTACAAAAAGTCAGAGAAATGGTTGACCTCGTCCTGCCTTTAAAAGCTGCTTCTCTACTTTTGTCTCTCACTTTCTCTATTCTGTCTTTCCTGCTTTTCTTCAAGTGTACACTGCATAGATACTACCTTACAGGTGCCACAGAAGGTGCCACAGGAAAATCTTTACCTTAGAGAGCTGATTCAAATATTTAGTACATGGAATTTTTTATCTATTCTTTAAGTTTCAGCTGTAATATTTCTAAACATTCCAAATTAGAACAAAAACCTTTTAAAATTCCAATTCTCTCTAGAAGAGTTGAATTTAATACCAAAAACATTGGCCCACACAAAATATTTGAAAACTTAAATAAAGGTTTTATAACTATCTCCTAAATTTAAAAAACTAGTTTGTGGAATATTCCTTCCCACAAAGGGGATTTTAACATTGTGGTTTGAAGGAATCATTTTTTACTGGAAGGTTGTAGAACTCTGCAGCAGCCATAGTAAAGGGAAGGAAGACGGTCATCTTACCTATAACAAGATGTAAACTAGAGTCACATCAAATTGTCCAGAAGAAGAGTTTTTAGACTTCATCCCACAGGGATGGTTAGGGGGTGTTTGACTTATCTAGAGGTTGTATAATACTCTAATGTACTTTAGCAAAAGGACTATCTTTCTAGGCATAAATATGGCATAGCTGTAAACCAATCACATTCTTCTATTTCAAATATACCAGTGGGGCCCATATTTAAATTGTAGTATGGAATCATCAGCAACTACTATCACCTAGCTTTTCTCAGCAAAGCTGTAAATTCAAGTATCCAAAGAAAGGAATTTTCATTTCAATTTGTTGAGAGGGCCCTGAGCCTTTTTAATGTATATTTCTCAGAACTCCTTTAGAGAATGATTATTTTTCAAACTTATTATATATCTGTACAGTCGACAATTTGGACATGAGACTTAATTAAAGAAATAAATTAGATTTGCTTGCTGGCCACTGTTGTGTATTATTTTTTATATGGGAATGAGCTATAGGTACTGTTCTTTTTTTAACTTTCAAATCCTACTATATAATAGGATAACATCAGATACAGCAATTTTGGGTTCATTTCTAAATTTTGTTAGTAATGAATGAGTAACTGTTGTTACATGCATAATCATGGTAAAATAGTGGGCCTGCCACCCTATGCAAGGCAGGCCATTAAGTTGACAATTTTTGTTTCATAGTTTTTATCTTAATCATTATTAGATGCTGTTTTGTTTGCTATTAAATGGAGAATGCATACTACTTTTTAAGGAGTAGCTACTAAAATTAAATATAAAACTAAGAAAATAAAATTACTTCTTAAATGTCGATTAAAAAAACTGAACTTGAGTCCCTCTAATGCTCTCCATTGCCCACATTTAACTCGTGACACTACTGCTCCCAGATGGTCTATGGTGACAGATATTTTCTCCATTGGAATCTTGTCCAATAACTGGTAATAAAGGTTGGCCTGAGGTGATTCAATGATGGAATGAGACTTGATCCACAAGATATTTTAGTGACCTCAACCACTTGGAAGAATGCACAATTTCACATTCTTGAAAGTCGGTGGGAAACGGTGATTGGGGTTGTTGTAGTTGTATGTGTTTGCCAGTATTTTGTCTTATATGTCCACTGAGCTTCTTCCCACTGTTTTGAAAAGACAGAGAAATTTAGATTATTAACTGAATAATATAATTAGTTATGGTGTTATGCCTCATCCTGCAAGTGTGGGAGTATAATTTATACAAGTATTTCTTATTACTTTTGGAAGAATATTTGTTCATAATATGTATTGATGTTAACACTAATTTGGGGGAGACAGTGTACTTTTCAAATATGTCATCGGGTTATGACACAGTTAGTTGAATCCACCTGTCACAGCTTGTCTAGAATATAATTGGTGAGATATTTTAGCAAGAATGAAATTCATCATGTTGCCACCAGTGAAGCCTATCAAAGTCTCCATTTGTTTCACTATATCCATGTCTGATCAAATCCATTTAAATCTAAGATTTTCTAATTCCAAGGGATGACATGATGACAGGAAACAGCTGGTAAAAGGCCCCAAGATGCCTTATGTTTTTTCATGTAATTATAGTCAGTTTTCTAAGAATATTCAAAGGGATTGCTTACATTGTTGTTCATTACGATATCATAGATTTTCCCCTCAGACTGGATGGTCAAAATTTATAACATTCTTCTTATAGAGATAGATATTAATACCACGTTTCTTTGCAAGAACTAATTAGGAAAACATCTAAGGCAGTATAAATTCAATGATTTTAGACATTTTATTTCCTTGTATTCAGAAAAGAATTATTATAAGCTAAGATTACATATATGTAAACTGAAAAATGCAGGGCCTACTGCCATAACTCATATCTAATCGAGCAAAAGTATTTTTCTTTTCTACAGATGAAAATGTGTTATACATTATCTCATATGATTTTTCCATCAAGCATGTAAAGTGGCAATAGTTCATGTTTTATTTAATAAAATTGGATCTTAGCCTTTTAAAGTATTGGTCAGTAGAACTAGAGCCAGATTTTCTAACCCTAAACTCAAAATTTTCTTTTTCATTTTGCCTTTAATAAGAGTTAGGAAAAGAACTGTTTTTAAAAAATCATCTTTGTAGTAGGAGAAGGTTCTTACGTGTTCTGCATGTAGTATGTTACTAGGTGTTCCTAGTGATTGGATTTTATAAATTATTTTATAAAAATTGAGTTTCACTGTTATCTTTATTAAACCTTGGCAAAATTATATAAAATTCAATAAGGGAGAAAAGACATATTTTATTTTAATTTAATTTTATCTAATATTATACATAGATGAACTGAATAGAATAGGCTTTTGCTCAACTGTTAGGTACTTAATACTCTAATAAAGAATCTGTGTTGTTCTTTTTAATGACACTTTGTCTTTAATTGACACAGGGGTGTCTCCTGTATTACTATTAATTTATTGATCATTATGTTTCATTAAATGCATATATGTAGCATCTCTGGAAAAGACAGAAATATATTATGCCTATGCAAATTTAAAAAAATTCATATGAAAGGTGACTGATGAGATTTTATAACATTACAATTTTGTCATTCACATTAGAGGAGAACATTACGGTAATATTAGAAATTTCTCTAAATCAAAGGCGGGTGGTTGCAAGTAACACATGACTCCACGTAGCATCTGATAAACAGGTTGAAAATAATTAGAATGTATAAACTCACCTTACCCAATGTTAGGACAGGTTTTACAAACTGTCAAATTTGAGGCAAAATTCATATTTCTCATCATCCTTTTATATTTGCTCTCACTCTCTTATTAATGAAAAGTATTTCTCTGCTCTTCTGTAAACATAGAAAAGCAGCTGATATTAAGCAACCAGAAAAGCCTCACTGGCATTTATGATCCTCTCTTAAAAAAAGCTTGAAGAAAAGCATGATTGACCAAAATTAGTGGTGTTGCCTTTTCACTATTACCTAAAAGAAAATTTTAGGGTTACATGATTAAAACATGATGACCAGGTCTTGTTCCTATAATACAAAGCAAGGATAAGCTGTAAACGGATATTTCTGGAACATGCAGACATTGTCCAATTACTGGGTAGTAATCTACAAATTGCAAAATTACTTCAATTGCATTAATTGTCTCTGTTACCTTCAAGAAAAACATTTTTTACTCAAACACACATTTAATACCATCAGTGCCTTTAGTTTTGTTTTGCTTGTTTTTTTATTTAATACATTTCACGTGAGGATATTAATCTCTACCGTACTTTCAAAAGTATATGTAAGTCAATCAAGATTTGATTCATTTAGTCAAACATTATTTTTTAGAGTTACAATGCTAGAAACTTTAGAGAGTAAAAAATGAAGCAGACAATGATTCATTACTCTTCAAAGCTTTGCTTATTTTAAGTGAAGTTATTTATATTAAAAACACCCTAGACATGATCAATTCAATATCTATTGTTGTTATTTACTATTACTCACAAGCACTCTGTTGGTAGTAAATCGTTTATAGCAGAGACAAGTAGTTAGTCCAATGTCCAATACCTCCTTTATCATTAAAAACAGTGCTTTACACTGTTGGAGGTGCCGATAAGCCCCACTGAAATATTGTACTGATTTGTACCTACCTTATAGATAGGGATGGCCAGTTATATGTGAGCACAAGCTGCGGGTGATATTTCTGGGAGGATTCTTTAAAAGAGATCTCAGGAGGCTTCCATTCTTAGCAACTGATCCTGGACGTACTCTCTCCAAACTATAAAGCCCACTGACTTAAACTGATATACTAAAAATTGTCTCAGGCAGATTTTTTCATACATTGAACAACAGGCAGAGGACTGTTATCTTTGACAGAAAGGCAAAATGAGACATGGTTGTCCTGTATTTCTCCAGGCTCTCTAAATCGGGACATATTTTAACTTTGAAGCAGAGAGATGGGGCACAAGTTTCATGGTAGTGTCCTTGATCTAAGGAGGCAGGGACTGGAATTTCAGGCTAATGTAGTGCTTAATTTTGGAGGCCAACATATCACAAAGGAGAGAGATGCAAACTGAAATTAAATCTAGGTGTCTTTATCAAATTCAGGGTGGGTCCACAGGCAAGGTCTTACTTGCACATGTGCAGGATGGAACTCTGCGAAACCTGCCAAAGGGTAGTTTCTGTAAAACTGTAAGCCAATAGGAGATATTAAAGGTTGGATAGGACTGAGAGGTGTTAGAATCCTGCCCTCCCAGAGTGCAGAGATGTTGCTGAGAATCATGGGCATTCAGTTGTCAACTTAGGGAAGCCACACATACGAATTAAGAAACATCCTCTATAGTATAAACTAGGAAAGAAAGAAAAAAAAAAGGAGCATTCTCTAACATAGAAGTCATGTTCTGCAACTAAAGATAAAACCAAGATAGATCAGATCAGCCCTAAGGAGGAAGAAAATTAGGCCTGACAGGATTAAAGACATCCATAGGTAATTTAACTGCTTATAACCAAATAAACAAAAACAAAATATATTAAAGATTATATCATAATCCAAATTTCCTAAAACACATTATCAATAATATTCTGTACAAAATTTAAAGAAATACCTAAATACATGAAGAAGCAGGAATATGAGCCAGTAATGAAAAACAAAAACAATGACGAAAAATTGATATCACAGAAAAGATACAAATAATAGAGGAAAAACAATTTCATATTTTTGGAAATGGTTAATATAATTATTAAACTCTAGAAAAATAGATAAATGAGAGAGAAAATGAGTGAAAAAGAGACAGATAAAATTACCCGTATCAGGAATTAAAATGGCAGTAAGGAAGTCTTATGAATGATTTTATCAACTCAGTGACACTGGTGAAATGAATGAAGTTCTGAGAATTTAAATCTACTTAAATTGATAGTAACAGCAAGAGAAAATATGAATATTCTGTAGTTACACAAACTCGTTCAAAAATATACAAAAGTTTATTTCTAACATTAAAAGAAAAGAAAATAAGACAGATATCCCTCATGAATAGCCATACATTTGACAGAATATTTGTATATAGACACTGAAAATTTTGCATATTGCTGAGTGAATTTTAAAATACCTAAAAAGTAGAGAGATATGTCAGATTTGTAGGTCAGAAAACTCAATATTGTTTAGGGGTTGGTATCCTCCAAATTCATATCCAGATTAAACTAAATCCCAATAAAATCCCAGCAGGCTTTTCTCTTTTTTTCTAGAACTTAACATATTCACTCTAAAATAGGGAGATGTAAGAACACAGAACTCAACACAAAGCTTAGAAGAATATTTTTGTAACTTTGTGGTGAGCAAAGCTTGCTTTGGACAATAAGTAGTATAGCCTTCTAAACTTAAGCTTTATAAAAATTAAAATACGTCATTAAAAATGAACAAATTAAGGTGGAGCACAGTGGTTCATACCTGTCATCCTGGTACCCCGAGAGGTGAAGGTGGGAGGACCCCTTGAATTTAGGAGTTCCAGACCAGCATGAACAAGAATGAGACCCTTTCTCTACTGAAAATAGAAAGATTAACCAGGCGTGGTGGTGGGTGTCTGTAGTTTCAACTACTCAGGAGGCTGAGGCAAGAGGATCATTTGAATCCAGGACTGTGAAGTTGCTGAGAGCTAGGCTGATACCTTGGCACTCTAGCCTGGGTAATAGAGTGAGATTCAGTTTCAAACAAAAAAAAAAGAACTTTTGTAGACTTATCATTCCTTTCAGCAACCCCACTACTGAGTATTTAATCAAAAGAAAAGAAGTCATTTTATGAAAAAGACACCTTCACTTGAATGTTTACTGAGGCACAATTTACAATTGCAAAGATGTGAAATTAGTCCAAGTGCCCATCAATTCATGGTGGATTAACAAAATGTGGTATATGTATGCCATAGACTACTACTCAGCCATAAAATGCATTCATTTATGCCTTTTACAATTCACAGGGAGCTGTAGATCAGTATCCTAGGTTGAGTGTCTAAAACAAACATGTACTCACACTTAAGTTTGAAATAACCAATGAGCACACTTGTACAGAGAGGGAAGTCAAACTCAGTGGAAATCAAGCAGGGGTGGGATGACAGGTGGAGGAGGGAGGGGCAGATCCTACCGAACAAGCACAGGAACCCTGCTCAGGTGATGGGCAGAACTGTAGCCCTTACTCGAGCCTTACAATAATGATTCATGTAACCAAAGACATCTATACCTCTGTAGTATTTTGAAATTTAAAAAGTAATAAAAAAAGGATAAAAAATAAACAAACCAAGAACTTGACAAAATATTTAAAATGCTTTATCTAACATAAGACTTTGCTCCAGAGTAAATAAATAGCTGCACTAAATCCATAAATAAATGTACAAATTGCCCAGTTAGTAAAAAATGAGAGAAAAGACTAAATATAACTTTACAGAAGTATATGGATGGCTAATAATCAAAAGTTGTTTAATATGGCTCATTGTTAGGATGTACAAATTAAAATTGCTAGGAGATACAGTAGAATAAGTAAACTTGAGAAATTTGCCAAACCAAAGGTTAGCAAAGATATAGAACAAGTGGAATATCATACATGGGAAAATAAATTAGTGTTATCATTTTGGAAAACTCTCAACAGTTTTTATAAGGTTAAACTTACTATAATTGGCAATTGCATTCTTAAGTTTTTACACAAGTGTCCACAAAAAGATTTATTGATAAATGTTTATAACAACTATATTCATAATATCGCCCAACTGGAAATAATCCAAATGTTCATTAACAGTATAGGTTTATATTGTGGTATGTATATGTAATGGAGAGCTAGTCAGTGATTTAAAAAGCAATGTACTGATGATAAATTCAACAACACAGAACAATATCAAACACATTATACCTACTGCATGTTTCCATGTACATGAAGATCAAAAAACACCTGAAATACACAGTAAATTTATAAATAAATCTACAGAGTAAAAAGTAAGAAGAGTGTGGTCTATCAGGGGTAAGGATTAATAGAAAAAAGTATGAGGTAACTTTCTCCAGTGATAAAAACAATCTATTTTTTTATTGGAGGTCATTATTTCCAATGTGCATGCATGTTTATGTTTCAAACTTCATTAGACTGTACATTTCAAGTCTATGCATTTCATTTCAAGCAAATTTCTGCCAAATTAAAAAGAATTAAGGGCAGAGCCTGTAGGGCACTGGCCTCATATGCCTGAGGTGGCGGGTTCAAACCCAGCCCTGGCCAAAAACTGCAAAAAAAAAAAAAAAAGAAAAGAAAAAAAGAAATTAGTAGGCATTTCTTCCCCATTTTCCTCCTTTCTTCCTGGAAGGCATTCCTCATAGTTGGAATAGTTGCTCCAGAAACTATCTTGGAACTGGGGAGGCTGTTGAATGTGTAAATATTGTGGATAATTTACCAGAAAAAGGTACAGAGCTTAGGTTTCTGTTAACCTCAATTTGATATTTTATTTCAAACACTTTTTTTAAAAAAAGAATAGAAGTTCTATTTGCTATTTGATTTTTCTCTATTTTTCTGTTACATGTATCTGTATATATTCTTAATGCTATTAGACAACTTATTTAAATGTACCTTAAAATCTCAGACATTAACTACAACAAGTCTTTGTTAGATAGGACAGAAGTATGTAGGAGTTCATCTAATTTATCAATTGCTATTTTGTCAAAACTGCATATCAAATATTGTGGAATCTTAAACTTCTTAAAACCTTTGAGGGCAAATAAAACACAACCAAGCAGTCATGTTTTAAAGACTTCTCTTAGAACGATCAAGATCTTATCTGCTACAATTTAAATCCATACTGAAGGGAGATTGGATGGGACATACAGTTCTCGCTAGAAGTATGTAATGGATCTGAGTTCATATTTAGTATGAAATTTTTGAGTTGTGTTTTCACTCTGCAAGAAAACCACTAAGAAAAATTCAAAGAATGATTAGAATTATTCCTAGAATTTCTAACTCCAATTTTACTTCCATTCTGTTGAAGGGTACAGGTAAAACTTACTAAATGTAGAATATAAATGTCTGTACATAATAACTAAGAAAATTTCACGAAAGCTATGTCAACCAGTTTGATGAAAATATTTCAAACTGTATATAAAACCAGCATATTGTACCCCATGATTGCATTTATGCACACAAACATGATTTAATAAACAAAAAAGCAACAATGAAGTATGATGAGAAAACACTTCTTTGCCTTCCTTTCCCTTCCCTTCTCTTTTCATTCTTGCCTTTCCCCTGCCTATTCCTTTCTGCATTCTCTTCCCTCCCCTTCCCTCCCCATTCTCTGTCCATTTTTATTCATTCCCCCATTCTCTCTTCTCCCTTACTTTCCCTTAATTTTATTTATAAAAATATAAGTATTTTATATTACTATCATATATGTTTGACTATAGTACAAAGTTCCCTATTTTAAGCATCCGACTTGCCATAAATGTTGGGAGAACAGCTTAATTCAATTATTGTGTAGGTTTATGGTATCATGGTCTTCAAACACGACAAGCTAGAGATGCCCGGATGTGAGATTATGCTGTGGCAGGAACCACCAACTGGTTTATGCATTCACATGTTTCAGCAATGGTTTTTAACTCATGGGATTAAACTCTATGGAGATGTCACTGCTGCATTCAGGATTCATGGTACATTTTACAAGGATTTGTCTGTCTGTGATTATGGATCAGTATTTAATACAATTTCTTACAGTGGAAAAACTGCCCATAAATACTTCACCCTTCATATTTTGGCATTGTTTTATGTGAATTTACTCATTGATTATTCTACCCATATTTCCTTAATGCCTATAATGTGCCAAGACCTGGCTTTGTATGCAGAGAAGATTCTCAAACACAGCACTGTTTGAAATTCATCATTGTGACTGGGCCTGATAGAATAAAAGAAACGCAGGCATTAAACACATGGACTTCCCTGGGGGTGGTGGAAAGTCCATTATAATAAATGGATAATTTTTTGTGTGTGTTTATCTATGTGTTATACGAAATAAAGCAAAACCATTGTGTTTATCTCAAATATAAAAATATTAAACAAATAAAACTTATTTTTATCATAAATAACCCATTTGATCCAATAAATAACTTCTCTTTACAGAGTCTTTAATTTAATTTGAATATTTCATTAAAAAATGTCAGATTAAATGAAACTTAATCAAGTAGAACCTTGTCCAAAATGACTTAGTATTTTTTCTTGTGCTAAAGTTATCTTTATTTCTTACTGTCAGTAGTTGTAAAA
The DNA here is from genome assembly GCA_963574655.1 of Perodicticus potto. NCBI lineage: Eukaryota > Metazoa > Chordata > Mammalia > Primates > Lorisidae > Perodicticus > Perodicticus potto. The sequence goes on along the minus strand of CAUYRH010042869.1, from coordinate 8,443 downwards.
ATATAAACACTTAAAAAATGTGAATAAGGGATAGAGATGTTTCAAATGGTGGTTTTCATTAATACTTTGGGTTTTTCTCATCAATTTAATGAAAATTTCACATTCATTTTTGAAGGATTCTTAAAAGGAAATTTCAAATAATTAAATTAATGGATCAGAGTTATGTACTTATTCACTAAGTATATTTGGAGTGCATATTATTATGCTAAAGCAACTACTAGAAATAACATATGGGAGAAATTTGTGTGAAGAAATTACTAAAAGACATCTAAATGTTCTGAAAAAATTTAAGTCACTGAGTGAATAAAAATGAGAAATCATAGTTTGGAGAGATTTTGCAGATATAAACTTGTTTCCTTATTGATTTTTTAGTGATAGTGGAAAAACGGGGAAGCATTAGTCAGCACAGAGATGCAAATATATTAGTGATAATTGTAAGACAGAAAACTAGCTGATGTTAAACTATATGCCAGAGACCCTCATAATGACCCCTTGAGAGATATTAGAAAGATATATGTGCATTTTTAAAAGATCAATTATAAACACATGGTCAAGGAAGCTGTACACATTGAAAAGAAGCAGAGGTTTCCTAGGAATTCAAAATAAATTCATTTCTTTTTTTTAGAAGTATGTTAGAACAGCAAAGCGAAGGAATTCTGTAGTGAGAGAGTGCCTTTACTTAATAAACCATTTATTATTTCTTACAGAATGATCTCATGGACATGCATAAGAAGTGAGGTTGGAAGTACGTTGGATGAGACATTCCAAATTGTTCTGATTAAGTGATCAGTATCAATTAGAAAGGAAAGTTCATTATGTCATAAGTCTCTTGCTTCAGCTGAGTCCCAGCCCTACCTATAATTTTGACACTTATTTTGATGAAGTACATAGAACTGTTTTGATACCATGAACCTCAAGTTGAAAGGTGAATCCATTGTGTGCCATATTCACTATAATAATAAAGAAGACATTGTTGCTATGAATCAGAACATGACATAGTAAAATGAAATTTCACAAAGCCCTGCAAGAGTACTCCAGAATAACTCATTTGGTTCAGAAGAGCCTGATGTGTGAAGAAAGTGTGAAGTTTTGATTTGCTGGCAAGCCCGTCATGAACCTTTGGCATCATGGATGGTAAAAACTAACATGAATAGAAAATAAGCTCATATATGCAGCTAATATGACAATGTGACTGATAATTGCAACTATCTTTCTATTGGTCAGTTCATTCATCAAATATCCAGTACAATTTCATATTCAAATTTGATAGTATATTTAAAAAATTCCAGTGCTATCATCTGAATAGAAATGACAGGAGTGACTGAAAGACAAAAGCCTATGTTACATAAAGAAAATAAAAAAAAAATAGGCATATTGGCCAGGGAAAATGAAGGGCTAGATTGGAAATGGATAATAGTCTTTATAATTAAGTGCTGTGACACAAAATGAATTATAATGTATTTTATATGGCATCAGTGATTAAGGAAAAATAATAGATACAAAAAGACAGGTTATTGGAGCCAACAATAATAACAACGAAGGCAGGTAGAGACAAACAAAGGCATACAGTAATTAGATGTGCTATCTCACATGTGAGAAAGTTCCTTGATCTTGAATAGGTTCATACAATTTGTTATTCTCTTACTCATTTACTTCTTCCCTGACTGCAGATATTTTTAGAGCTTTTCCTATGAGGCACTGTATTCATTGTGGAGATACACAGATTCACCTAATATTAATATAGATATATCTTCCTGCAAGTATAGATGCCTTTATTTGTCAAATGTGTCCTAACTGTAGAGACTTAAAACAGTAATAATAATGTACTGTCTCCCACGGTTTCTGTGGGTCAGGAATTCATACAAAACACCAAAAGGGTGGTTTCTGTACTCCACATCTGTTCTGTAGCTAAGGTTTTAGCTAGTACTGGAGAATTCAAAGGATGATGGCCAGATTCATCTTGAAGACTTATTCACATGTTTGGTAATTAGTTAAGACTTTAGTTAAAAAGTTTTCTGTGTTATTCAAATACGGCCTGTCTATATGCCCTTAGCTTCTTTACAATATAGTAACTGGTGTCTGGGGAAAGTGTCAGAGAGGGAAGGAGAACCTCTGAGTTCAATATTTTTAGTAACATAGCATGGTAAGAAGTATCATGGGTTCTTTTTTTCCTTAATTCACAGATTGAGACAATTTACAAGCATGAGTTGAAATAGCCAGTGGGAAGTCAGAAGAACCTGTGGAATAATACTTGTGTGTAAAATGTGTGTTATGTCACAGGGGACCTTAACATTTAGTTTTTCAGCATCTATTTTTTTATTTCACAAAAATTACTCATTCACTAAAAATTTATTTATCGAGGTTAAAAGTCTTTTATTATTCTCTATGGTATAAATATACACAAACAGGCCAACTCCAGTTCAAATCATTATGTGAAAAAGTTATATACATATATACATAAGAAATTAACTATCGTGTGGTGTAATCACTTAAGAATATTAATAAGATATAATAGACAAACTAAAGATAGACATAGATTAAGGTCTTATGAAGGAGATCATTCAGAGCATCTTTCAAAACTATCCTCAACTCCAAAATGAATCCAAAGTGTGTTAGAATAATGTATTATACACAGTATGTATTTTTGTGAGTTGCGTGCATGATGTCCTGTTCAAATGTGACATTCTGCTCCTTTAATCAAAACTGATTGGAGTAAAGATAGATTCTTGACTAAGAAAGGAAAATCAAATGGTTAGTAAGGTATAAACAGCTTGCCTCTGGCATTTAAGAATTTGCACATAAACACAGAAGGAATTGTGAGGTGGGGCAAGATCCTAGAAAGAATATCTACACGCTATTGCTGTGGATGTACCCAGACATTCCCTAATTTTCATCTTTCTTGAAACCAGTATTTTGGAGGTGCCTCAATTCGGGTTGTGTGTGTGTGTGTGTGTGTGTGTGTGTGTAACTTTGTGTTTCTTAAAAAAATTTTTTTTTACTTTTAATCACTAATGACAACATTTCCTCTGGCTCATTTTTTTGAAATGTCTGAAGCTTTTTGGTGATAAATTTAAGCTAATTAAGATTTAAATTTTAAAGTGCATTTGTATTTTCCATTTACTAGTATTATCTTAATGTTAATATGCTTTTTAAGTAGTTGTTCACCTAAATTTATTTTTTAAATAAAGAGAATTTGCTTTCTATGTAGGTTTTTAAGATCATGGTTATTACATAAAGTAAAGTAGGCTTGTTTATGGCATTTATGGAAATAACTAATTATTGGTATACTAAGATACACATACACTTGATTTTCTGTAGAGTCAATTTTATGCAAACTATTGACTTCATTCAAAATAAAATTCCACTCATCATTTTCTTAAATTGATGATGGGAAAGGATAAAGATGAGAATAGGTGGCTCCTTTAATATTTTTAGTCTTTTATTTATGGTTAAAATTTCATTCCTTTATCCCTCTAAACTTTACAATTTTGAGCATTACATACTGGTTCTTGCAAATTGTACATCTTTCCTTATGAATAATATCTATTCTTTGAGTAGAAAAGTACTACTTTTTGAAAAGTAGACTTAAAATTATCTTGGAGTTCTTTTTGGGGGCCTCTTAGAAGAAACTCTAAAGATGAAGTTCACATGAGTGTGAATAGAGGAGGCAAGAAGGAAGTGTTGGGAGAAAACCGGGTTAATTCCAAATTTTGATTCAATGCAGAAATAAGTATCTTCATCTAGGATGTTTTGCAAAATCAGTTCCTCTTTCATTCTGTGTCCATTAAATTAATTGAGAATGACTAACTTCAAGCGATAAGTTCATTCAGATTTTTTCTGTAGGATGGATGACAGGACATATTAACACCCATACATGACACTATGCCTCTTTGGTTGTATAACACCAACAGATATTAAATCACACCAATTAAATTTGTTGAATTATTTACAGTTTCTACTAATAAAGTGTGATACCAGAGGTATATGGCCTATAGTAATTTATAATTGAGCTATGGTGCAAATTTGATTCAAATATTTTGAAAGGCAGTGATTAATGCAGCATAATGAATATGCCTGGCAGAGTACCCTGCAACCACACCTCCAGGAAGAATTGCTATTCCCTGACTATTGTACCTTACATAGTAGCTTATGTGTGTATAAAGTAAGAAAACAAGGATTTTTTTAAATGAAAATTTCCTTTCAAATCCAGCCATTGTAGTGCTTGTTAAAGAAATTAAGAGAAAGTAATGATACCACAGAAAATGATAGTGGTTAGTAAAAAAGGAGATACTTTGCATTAAGAATATTTCTCTGTCTTTGGTATTTCCTGTTCAGTTGTTGAATCAAGAGGCTTGATCGTACTGAGGTTTGATTTTTTTTTGACAGGGCTGTTTCATAGATGTTGCCATGTCTTTCACCAAGTGGCACGTAATGTCTCATTTTCTCTTTCATGGAATGTCAGAACCCACAATGTTCAAAGCAAGGAACTGAAAATGGTACTATTCCTTCTTCTCATTTGTGAAATACTTTCATACATAGAAATTTCTTCAGTTTACTAATTCACTACAAACTGGGTGATTTATAAAGAAAATGCAGGATAAATGCTCAATTCTTTCTCTTTATTTATCATTTTCAATACAAAGATTTGGTTGGTTCAATAGCATCTTCATAAGAATCTACTAAATTTTGTCAGGTGTAGGATTGGGGAAACAGGTATCACCCCACACTGCAATAGGTTTCTTGCAATAGACCCAAATCATCTCATACATTTCATGACCTGGGCCTAAAGTTACTCACTTTTTCTTTTTAATAAAGTCCTATTTTGTTTTAGTTTAAAATGATTTCTCAGGATTATAACTTGAATGCTGTTAAGGTTGTTTATTAGTACTAACTTGAATTTGATTCATTATTTCTAATTTTTTGCTGTGGTCTGTGTTATAGTATACCTTGGGAATGCCATACATGAAAGTCAATTCTTAGAAAACTCTATAGGCCAAACTATCTGTCTTTCTTTAACAAATCAATTTTAAAGAAAAAATCATACTACATATATTAAATGAGATTTAAAGTCCATATTTTAAAAATAGGCAAAAATAAAACACAAAGATTCATACTTGGTCACAAAACTATAAAAAGAAGCAAAAAAAATTTACTATGACAGTCAGGAAAGTGTTTTTTTCTTAAGAGGGAGAGATTTCTTTTTGGAAGGAGACGTGTGGAAGACACTCAGGATAGATGCCTACTTTCTATGTCCTGGCATGTGTGAAAATTACTTTAAGTGTTGTATGTGCTTTCTCCAGAAAACCTCCAAAAGGGAGATTTATTATAAGATATTGGCTCATGTGGCTTTGGACGCCAAGAAATCCCACCATTTACCATCTGTGAACTGGAGACTCACAGAAAACAATTGTGTAGTTAGAAGACCTGAGATTCAGTGAGCCAGTGATGTAGATTATAGTTCAAGAAGCATTAAGACTGGAGAAGATCAATGTCTCAGGTTACTGATTACTTAATGTTGGAGGCAATTAAACCTTTCTCCAACTTTTTTTTTCATTCAAATCTTCAACAGATAGGATGATGCCAACTTACATTGGTAGGGCAATGGGCTTTATTTAGTCCACCAGTTCAAATGCTAGACTCTTCCAAATACACTCCACCAGGCATACCTGTAAATAATTAGATATCTGGGCATCCTGTGGGCCAGTCAAGTTGTCCCATGTAACTAACTGTCATGAAATGGTTCTGTTTTAGTGAAATACTTAACAATATAAACAGATGATTGTAAAAGTTAAGAATGATTCAGGTAAAACTGGAAAAATATGAATGTTTGTTAAAGTTGAATATAGGAAGGTAATTATATTATACCAAATTGTACTTTCATATATGACTGAACAATTCCCAAACAAAAAGTTTACAAATGATTGAAAATGTGACAGGACTAAAAGTAAATAAGTACCAGCTACTCAAAAATTTAAAATCTTGAAATCAGATCTAGGAACTGCTCAATATCTCTGCATAGCATGTACAGAACTAAGAGAAATATTTATGAAATAATTTTGTGAGAGTGGGAACCTAGGTAACAGGGCTGAGACCAAATACAGGGGCTTGCAGAGCCAGTGCAAGTGTTAAAGTGGACACCCTCATAGAGAAAGTAAGTAGAGAGGCTGATAATCGCAGGCGAGAACTGGCTTCCAATGGCTTGTCAGCTATCTCTGGCACCTTACATGAACTTTGGCTAAAAATAATGCCATTTATATTGTGGTTTTATAATTTCTCTGCCCTTGAATTCACCATGACAGTTCTGAGACAATCATATAAACTATGAAAATGAGAGGGAACCCAATTCCAGGAATTACTACCTAAATTCTTAGTAAATGCCAACCACTTAGACTTGACTTTCCTCTCCTCAATTAATAAAAATTCGAAAGACCAAAAACTACTTCCTCCTGGGAAAGCTGCTCTGTTTGAGCCTTCCTGCTCTTTTACTTTTAAGGAAGCCTACTTTCACTTTTAATCTTTCAATAAAAAAACTTTTTGCTTTGGCTTACGTGATGCATCCTAAATTTCCTTTCTCCCGACACTCACCATGAATCTGAAAAAATCCCTACTTGAAGGTGGCTAAGGATTTGAATGAGTTTCCTACAAGTGGAAAAAGTTACAATCACAATTAAGTGATATAATGAATAACACAATTACATACAATTTGTACTTCTTACCAAGTTTTTCTCAATCTGGTATTACTGCTTCAAATTACAATATACAATTCTGAGAATACACCCCTTTTCAGAGAATCTCAAGAGTGGAACATACAACATGTTATGTTATATAAAAGATTTAATTTTGTGTTGCTGTTGTTTCTTTTAAAATTTCTACTCAGCTTCTATCTTTGGTGATGGAGAAGGAAATATTTGAGGTATATTTTTTTATTTTCTCTAGTTAAATCTCCCTCTGATTGACTAATTTTTATTTTAATGGGAATTCTGCAATCCAATGTTATCTCAATGGAGGGAATTGTGATTAAACACAAGCTCTAGATAAATTCTTAGAATTACATAAAAGTAAGAATTTTTTGGATTTACCTATTTGTTTTTGTGATTCCATTTTATATTATGCTACATTCTTTAACTTTTTTCTTTGTATTGGCAGAGAGTAGAATCATCTTATGTTATATAGCACTTATTTCCATCCATTTGTTTTATTTAGAAGACTTCTGCAAAATGTACTTGTTTCTTTATGTTTCCCTTTGGCTAAATCCTAACAGTTGAGCTGGATTATTAGTCATCTGAAATCAGCCTTTCTTACCCTGACTTTCAAGATTGGTCTTAACTCAGTATTTCTGTTTCTTCCTTAAGCATAATCTGAGGTTAATTTTCAAATTTTGTTTCACAAATGCCCAGAGAAATCTGAAAAATATTAAATAGCATATCCATACAGATTGTCCGTGTATTGTGATTACTCCAGCTTTTCTTTTCTTTGGTATCCATTGACATTGTCTCACAGAGTGACTATTTGAGATTTCCATGTAATTAATCCAGAGAAAATTTATATCCAATCAACAAAACCAATAATTATAACCAATGCATTTCTATATTTTTCAAATGACTAACACTTTTTAGTCCTGAGTCCTACTTTAGATTTAACATTCCTTTTCAAGATTTGAATAAAAAAATTAGTAAGATCACTCCTCCCTGTTTCTGATGCTTTTGTTTGAGATATTTATCTCAATTTTTTCTGTGGTCCCTAAAAATGGCTTTTTCAGACAACCCCTTTTGAATATAGCAAAATAAAATTTAGGCGCTTTTAGAAGAGCAAATAAATTTGTTTCTAATATGGACTAAGCTCTAGACATATACTTAACATACATGACAGACATGGTAAACTAATGTTTCTGATCTGTCTCAACTTAAGTTCTCTCAATTGATCAAGCATTACAATCTGACTAGAATTGTATTTTGCACACTTAATGTTTTAGATGGCTTACATTAAATTTATAATTAGCTAAAACTTAGGTGCTATCGGTCTTTGACTGACATTATTAAAAGGATAGTCCATTTTATTGTGTGAGTGGGCATAAGTCAAAACAATATTAGAATTCCTTTTTGGGGGTTGGGTTCCTACAAAATAACTTCTCACTCACTTTGGATTGGTACACTTTTTATTTTAAAAATTATGTCTAAGGAAATACAAAATTTGAGTCTAAAATCAAATGCAAAGACTAAATTATATAGTTTTTTATGTTTACATATTCGTGTGTTAATTAGGTTTTCACTTTTTGCCTTCACAGAATTTAAAAGGCTTAAAATTTTAAATATATGTATTTTATTATTCTTCATTACATTATTTCCCCCCCCACCCCTCCATGGTAAGACAGAATTGATTTACAGAAAAGAATACAGAAAACACCAAAGCTCCTGGTAGAGGGAGAGATTTCAAGTGGGGAGAG